>JAGXCT010031066.1:0-11469 GCA_022495035.1 Philopotamus ludificatus
ACCTACAAGCCACTGTTACTTACAAGCCACTGTTACCTACAAGCCATTGGTACCTACAAGCCACGTCCACGTCGAAACCAACCGAAAATAAATAGACAAAATAAATAGACACCAAGCATTTTAACTCAAGATATTGATGAATTATTTATAAATATCTTGACTTTTTTAAAAAAAAAGATTATTATAAGAATAGAAATGTGAAAATCAGCACGCCCGTACACAAAAAAGTAATTCGTATTTTTTTTGTTTATTTTGACTAAACCGGATAATCGAAAATCCGGATAATCGAGGTTTCACTGTATATATATTTAGGATTTTTTTTCATATTGACATGATTTGCAGGATTCATTTTCATACTTCATGAGGCAAAACGGTTTGGTTCTATCGAGACAAACCGGAGTCTTCCGCACCAACTGCATCGATTGCTTGGACAGAACCAACGTTGTACAATCTCTATTGGCTCGTCGATCTTTGGAATCCATCATGAAACAACTGGAAATACTAAAAACGAGAGACGCCATTAAAATTCACGACAACTTCGAATCGCTCTTCAAAACGGTAACCTATTTTCCATTAATTAAAATTCGTATCGCAACGTATAAAATAAAATATTCTTTACGGCAGGTGTGGGCCGACAACGCCGATTTCATTTCGATCCAATACAGCGGGACGGGAGCGCTCAAAAACGATTTTACGAGAACCGGAAAGAGGACGAAACGCGGTCTCATGAACGATCTGTTTAATTCGGCGCGTAGATATTATAAAAACAATTTTTCGGACGGATTCAGACAGGTATGCCGTTCGATTCCATCTTTAATATTATTTAATAATTCATTTATATTATTTTGGTTTACGTTTGTAGGATTCGATCGATCTGTTTTTGGGCAAGTATGAGATTAACGAATGGGAGGGTATCACGATACCGTGCCGTCTTTGCAGTAATAAGGATTGGAAATATATAACGGTTATAATTTTGTTATTTAACAGCGTATCGATTGATTTGATGTGTTATTTGATTGTTGTTGTTTATTTTAGTTCCCGTCGATTCTGCTCATTGCCATCGCAATGTTCTTTGCGAGCGTGATTTTCCCCAACGAATATTCTACGGAGATCCTATTGTATCTGATGTTCTGGGGGGCAATGGTCGGTTCGACCCTGGCCATCATATTTAAGTAAGAATTTTGGTTTAAAATGTATTATCGGATTGTTATTTATACGGTTTGGCGTAATTATATATATATTTTTTTAGGTACGGCAAAGAGTTTGTAGATTATCCGAAACTCAGTGATTTTACTGTCCCGACCATCCGAACCACATCCCCCGAAAATGGGTTTCAGTTTTGATATTTTGATAGTTTAAATTAATATTTTGACTACGTCGTTTGACCATTAAAATTTATGTTAGCATTGGGATGAAGATATAAATGATCAAATGCATTCGGCTATGTCTGGTCCATAGCGATACACTCGTAAAACTATTTTTGGTCATGATTATATTTTTTTTTTTGGTCAAAATAGATGCACTTGAAAATTGTTATATGTAAGTTAGTGATCATCAATGTAGTTATTTATGATTAAGATTTTTGTACATTAGTCCATTTTATTATTTTTTTTTTCAAGAGATTATACAAGGTTTGACCAAAAAATAATCGAAATTTTTGAATTTCGTCGGCTATATAAGTCCAATTGTCACAATTATTTTTTGTGGTGTTAGTACACTTCTCCATGACGTATTTTGACATTGGAAGCCATGTTGCATGCTTATATTATTACGTGTGCACGGCGGGTTTTGGTTTGGTCGACATGTTTTGGTGTGCTCGCCGTGTTTTGGTGGGTTCGTTGATTTTTTATACATGAAAAAATAGAAAATGTGTATTTCACCCTCTGTATTAGACAAACATGGCCTTCTACGACTTTTTTCTATTCCCGAAGATAAATAAAAAAAGGAAAGGACGACATTTTTCGAACATTGAGGATATGAAGACCAAAAATTGCATTTATTAAGTGCTTCGAGCATTTTAAAAATGACCGGCACGAGCGTATGATGGGGGTCTGAATTAATATTGCTAAATAAATAAATATTTTCAGAGAAAAACAATAATTCCGCATATTTTTCGATCAAACCTCGTATATATTTTTTAAATTGTATTTCAGTGCAATTGGCATATACTGATTTATCTAACGCTACGCATTAATAATTATTAATATGTACTAACAAATATAAATTCACACTGACTTACGAGATTAGATTAAGTAGAAAATTTTAATTGTGATGGGATTTTTTCATTTGGTATATATATATATATGTGAAGTAATAATTGGATTAAATTGTACGTGTATATAATTTTACTATATATCGTCTATATGATATGGTATTATTCTGATCGATGATGATGAACTGCATAAAAAGAAAATTTTAATTTTTAATAAAACGCAGAGAAATAGCGTGAAAATATATGAATTATTGACGTTAAGTTTTTCTTTTTATGCAATATACAAATGTTTCATTCCAATAGGACAATTTTATTTGATTTTATATTACTTTATTAAGTTAATTAAGTGTAATTTTTTAAAGATATCATTGCTATTAATAAATCTATTGAATTCAACGTCAGTTTTCCGTTCATTACCCATCCTTCATCTAATTATTACGTCGTAAACATATCTACATATATTTATATTTCACATTCAATGTAATTTTAAACCACCGCACTATTGTATATCATTTATACGAAACATCATAGAAAAAAATTTATAGCTATTTGATATTATCCACATTTTTCTAATAAAGTGTTATAAATAAATATTCTTGTACGAGTTTAAATAACAATAATATTTATTATTGCAAAATGTTGTTTTATTATTTTAAATGATTAGTTTTGATATACATATATTATCTTATACTATACTATACGTGGACGGAAACGTGTATTTCAAAATACATTTGTACCGAGGACGAGATTGAATATCATCATCATCATAGGCGCAACGGCTTTATTGAAGAGCCCTGGCCTTATCAAACGCTCTTCGCCATTTTATCCGGTCTGTCGTTATGTCGCTCCATCTTCCGGTAAGTTTCAAGGGAGCTGTGTCCCTCAGTACGGTCCCTGTACACAGTCCAACCACCTCAACCTCGGTCTTCCTTTCCTTCGGGGACAGGAAGGCTTATTAATCATAAGCCTTTTGACGGCTGACTGTCCCGCATCCTTGACATGTGACTGGCCCACCGGAGTCTGGCAACGACAGCTGTAACCGGTATACCCTTATATAGTTGCTTCGGATACGCCATTCTCTGTTGTCCAATACGTTGGCTCCCAATATTCGTCTCAGGATGTCCAGTTGTTGCTCATCTTGCTCTATCAATGCCCAACATTTAGATCCGTATGTTAGGATGGAGCTGATGAGGGTCTTGTAGAGCTTGACTTTGGTCTTCTTTGAGAGGAATCTCGACTGTAGATGCTTTTGAAATCTAAAGTAGCACCGGCTTGCCAGCATGGTTCTTCTTCGTACTTCCAAATTAGTTTCATTGTTATTTGTAATAAGTGAGCCGAGGTATGTGAATTCTTGGATGGCCTCAAAGCTGTACTCTTCGACTCTCATGGGTTCAAGGGTTTGTTCTTGGCATATATTTTGTCTCAAACTCGTTGATCCTTATTCCCATGCTTATTGCCGCTCTCATTACTTGCTGGCATGCATCCTTGAGAGCCGCCTGAGTTCTAGCCACAATGTCTATGTCATCCGCATAGGTAAAAAGCTGCAATGATTAATTAAGAATAGTGCCAGTTCTTTTCACGCCACTTCTCTTATTACACCAAGTACTATATTAAACAACAAACATTCTACGAGCGTCAACCTGTCTGAGATTGAGTATAGTTTTACTATTTCTCGCAGAAGTTGAAAATCAAAGGCTAAAATTATGTTTTAAAAGTCTTATTTATTATCATTCTATGGCATTATTGTTTTTTGGAAAAATTTCTACGATAATTTTATTTTATTTCGACGTAGAAATCAAAATAAAATCTAAATTCTAATACCAATATTAATTCCAAGTGATATTGAAAGTGACAAATCGATTTACAAGGATTTTAAAACAGAACAGCTATAAAAATGTAATTGAATAATAAAATTAACTTAAATGTTGTCTAAAAAGAACGATAAATATAAAAAAAATATTCAATTGACTCGATTTTCGCGGTTATTTGTGTTAATAAGAAATCCACTTATCGTGTAAATAAAAAGATAGGTGTGTTTGTTATTTAATTTTATGACTACAGATAAAAAATGCTATTATATTAACATAATAGAATAATATGTATTAATAAGGTAATAATTTAACTTTATGATTCAACTTATTATATAGAATATAAATAGACATATACTTAGTATAACATTTGTATTATGCTTTGGGAGAAAAAAATACTTAATATTCACAATTATTTGATTTTTTTCCATAATTTATATTTAAATTCCGTAGATTTATATTTAAATACTCGTTAATTGTTGCGTTATTATTTGTAATATAATATAATAGTGGTGAATATGAATTCTTTGTTCTAAAAATCAAGGGAAATAATTGGTCGCGAATCGAGCTGTTAAGACCTAAACGTATCAAAGAAAAGCTGCCAGATACCAGACGGGGTAGTGCGCTCCAGCTTAGGGCCGAGTGCCTCGTCAGACGTATGATCTCAATTAGAATATTTTTCATAAAATCATTATTTATTAATCATTATATTTGCGCGTTGTCAATCTCAGCTGATCATTTTAAACTGTTGACAATGGCGAAATTAATTTATCAGAGAAACGCAATCCGTCAGTCTGCGTGTTTTGCTCTGCGAATAATTACATCTATTGTTAATTTTTTTATAATATATTTCAAAGAATAATTTTGCAGAATCGCGATTATTTTCTTTCATGATATTGACAAAATCTTTGTTATAATTATTGTTTTTGAATATATAATTTTTACACACTCCGTATAAATCAATATATTTCTTATCCAATTTTAAAACATAAACCCAATTTTAAATTTATATCAATGGACGTATATATATAGAAATCTGAATATATTTTTATATGCCATTAAAGTGTAGGTCAGATAAAATAAATATTTGCCACATAACTGTATAAGTGGTTTCTAACTGGATTTTTTTTTAAATTTACGCGTTATAAGGAAAAACTAAAATCATTTCGCAAAATATATTGATAGCGTATTTTTACTGATAAGAATATTTTTTCAACATGACAATTTATTCAAACAGGATATATGTCCCGTCATGCATTGTGTAATTGGAAACGTTGATAGTAACCTGACAGTTTGTAGAACAAACTGTTGATAAGGCCACGATGAGATAAGTTGTATTTATCTATTCGGCTAGAGCGTTATACATGACCATGTGCGATCACATGAACTGGGATGAAATCCGTACTGACAACGGACGGGGGCCCGGCGGAGAGAGATGGGGGACTGCCGGAGCATCGTCGATAGATCCCGCCGACGCTATGGACGCTCCACTGCTTCACGATGTATGTTTTATTTTTTTTATATTATTTAAATAATTACTATTGTTGATTTAAATTGTACATTTTATAGGAAGCGTACACCGAAATTCCTATATCCGAAACTAACGTCAATTCCGAGCTATGGACGCATTGCCATTGGAGTCCCAAAGTCGTCAGCAAAGCCGCGGGACCCCAGTTGTTGGCCGCTACGATCATGTGCGGAATATTCATGGTAATTACTAACATATTTTCATTATCTTATATAATTAATCTATACTGATAGCTTCCAAATCCTCATTTTGGTTTATTTTTATCACGTTTCAACAATACTATCAGTACGTATTGTTTTAAATGTAATAAAACCCAACAAAAATTACGTATTTTTTAATAAAAAGGTAACTTAAAAATATATCAATTATTCTCTTCATTTGCATAAAAATCCTTTGATTTGGATGAAAAATAGATATCGAGACCCATTTTCACTTCTTCCATATTCTCAATATGTTGGATACAAGGTGCTGAATTGATCTAAATAAATGGTAATCCGATGAAGCAAGATCAGGTGGATATGATGAATGAATAATTAAAAAAATCCTTTACAATCCCATTATACAGACAAAGGTACCTTTAGAAAACCACTGTTTTTACGACATCGGTTCGAGTACATAACCCACGTCTATTCCCCAGTCACAAGATATTGAAGAATTGTTGAGTTTTCCTCTGATTTTATTAATTCTTGACACATTCGACCCCGTACAGATTTGCTTTCATTGCTTAAATGATGCGGGTATCCGCACGCCTTGTTTAAGATTCTTGCCAATTATTTTGAAATGATCTTGCACTCTTGACCAAGAGTATTCCATTAATTTAAGGTGTATGGAGAACTCAAAGATCGTGTCAAAAAACATGTTTTCACTATTATTGAATATTCTGCGTCTTTTTCCATGAATTGCTTCTTTTTATCGGTCCAGTTTATCACGATAGAACAGTGTCGTTATTGTTTGGCCATATTTAAGAATTTTATAATAAATAATTCCTTTACAATCTCACCATACAGAGAAAGGTACCTTTTTGACAGTCAAAGGTACCTTTAGAAAACCACTGTTTTTACGACATTGGTTCGAGTACATAATCTACGTCTCTTCCCCTGTCACAAGATGTCGAAGAATTGTTGTTTTTATCTATAATTTTATTAATTCTTGACACATTTCAACCCGTACAGATTTGCTTTCATCATTTAAATGATGCGGTATCCACGATGGCCACAGGGTTCAGTCGGACCCGTCTCTGCTATAGCTTGAGAGGTAATTGGGAAAGCCCAGGACCGGCGAAGATATCGTAGTGTCCTCCAGATGACAAAGACCCGTATTGGGTTAGAAGGCCATTTATATATTAATTTAAATGATGCGTTATCCTCACACCTTCATTTAAAAACTGTTTTAACTGTTTGAACCAGTTCGATAATAGTCGATGTCTTTTTTTTGTCGCAGTCGTTGAATTCGTTTTTTGATAAGAATCGTATAACATCCAATTTCGTAAAAAAAAATGCTTATCCGGCACATATCCGGATTAGGTGACAAAGGACGATCTTAAAAACAACATTTTCGTCAAGGGTAACGCTAATATTTTTTTTTTAGGTTGCAGAATTAATCGGAGGATATTTAGCGGGAAGTTTGGCGATAATGTGCGATGCCGCTCATTTGTTGAGCGATTGCGCTGGATTTTTATTAGCGTTGACCGCTCTATTTTTAGCGAGACGTCCGCCGAGTTCGCAAATGTCTTACGGCTATCGTCGTGCAGGTTATTATTTGATTAAATTATATTTTTAAACCGATATTGTATCAATTGTGCATAAAAACAGGTTTATTTTCAATAAATAACAAGTATAAAAGTATTATCGAGTTTTGCATTATTTAATTTATTATTTACGTTTTGCAGAGGTCATCGGTGCTCTTCTTTCGATTTTACTGATATGGTTGGTGACGGGAATATTCGTATATCTGGCGATTCTCCGTCTATGGGATGGTAATTACGATATACAGGTAGACGCCATGATGATCGTATCAGGCGTCGGCATGTGCGTGAATATCGTGTAAGTTAATCGTGATATTAAATCGTTTATTATTTTATTTTGATCGTAATAAAAATATGTTTCGATCAGAATGGCCATGATTCTTCACGGAGCGTGTCCCGGAGTCGCTCACGCTCACGGGCATAGTCACGGCGGGGGCAGCGGTCACGGAAACGGACACTTGAAATACAATGAGACCTCCAACATGAACGGATTTGCAAAAAAGGAGACTAAGAACGGTTATCGGAACTTGGCAATGGATCCGCTTCTGAGCGATAACGCCGCACTGTCCGAGCTGACGACGTCGAATCAAGGAATTATAGCGACGTCTCGTAATATGGGCATACATCCGGCACGCAAAAATCTATACAATTCTATGAACGGTGATTATTCGATGAAGGAAATCGGCCCTAGCGACGTCTCTAACATGTCCAGCAACGGATTGAATCAAGGTTGGCATATATACGATGCGTCATTTTCATTTTTAACGATTTATCGATTGATTGTATATTTTTTTGCAGGATTCGACGACGAAATGCTGCATGCCAGCTCGGCTCGTAATAATACGTCGAATGGAAGCTGCGACGTTTCAATCGAGCAGAGCATTAATGTCAGAGCGGCGGCTATTCATGTGCTCGGCGATTTAATTCAAAGCGCTGGAGTCTTCCTCGCTTCAGTGATCATCAAAATATATGTAAATTATTTTGTGTATTCTGATTTATTTTATTATTTGCAGTAATGTTTTCAACAGTCGTTGATCCTTTTTAATACATAACCTCACTTTTACATAATTGTCGATTTCTGAATTATTTTTTATTAAATAAAATAGATAATATTCTAAGCTTTTAATCTCGTCCTAACACTATTAGAGATATCAGAAAGAAACTTGAGCGTTGATCGTGAATTTAATTTTTTTTGTTTTATTTTCAGCCCAACGCTAAAATTGTAGATCCGTTGTGCACGTTCGTATTTTCAATTATCGTTATGTGCACTACAGTAAAAATTATCCGCGAAGCCTTCACAGTTCTAATGGAGGGTGTTCCGCACCATGTCAGGTAATTAATTTTATTACTATTTTTGATTGCGTAATATTTTTATCGAGGACGCGGAGTACATTAAATTTATTTTTTAGATACGAAAGTGTATTAGCAGCGCTCCGCGGCATTGCCGGCGTCCGAGCTGTCCACAGTCTTCATATATGGTCTCTTACAAACCAACACAATGTGCTCACCGTTCATCTCGCTATCGGTAATGAATATATCTGAATACAGTTTAATAAAAAAATATGCGAAATATTGCCGTCTGTAATTGTGACAAATTTGTCGGGTTGTACTTGTACCGTCTGTCCTTATACCGTCTGTACTTGTACCGTCTCTGTACTTGTACCGTCTGTACTTGTACCGTCTTACTTGTACCGTCTCTGTACTTGTACCGTTTCTGTACTTGTACCGTCTGTACTTGTACCGTCTGTACTTGTACCGTCTGTACTTGTACCGTCTCTGTACTTGTTACCGTCTGTACTTGTACCGTCTCTGTACTTGTACCGTCTGTACTTGTACCGTCTCTATACTTGTACTGTCTGACAGACAGTACATAGTATTGGTTCTGACATCTGACAGCCGAGGAAAGCTGACCAGTAGAGTCGGGAGCAACACTCCACCCACTTCGTCTCACACTTATTATTCGCTTTAGTTTCATGTCGCGGGATGAGGAATCGACTCCCTCCCCGTCATCATCACGCCTGGCACGGCAAGGGCATGAGGGTAACAAACCGAATCGACTTGCCAATACTTTTCACTTTGTCATCAATGCTTCTGATGTATAGAACCGCTGTGTTAAATTGTCAGCATTGTACACGCAGTACTTCAGACTTTGCACACACTTGGAGTTGACTGGGGGGTATACCTCTTAGTTTCACAAACCCAGGCTCCCGCCTGGATGGTCCTCGCGTTCGGAACCACGAGTAGGTGGGCATTCCGAAGAATCCGTTAGTCCAATTAGACTATGCTCCCTTTAAAGAGTCATAGTTACTCTTGGCGTTTACCCACGTTTGCTTGAATTTCTTCACGTACATTCAGAGCACTGGGCAGAAATCACATTGCATCAGCATTCGCGAGGCCCATCGCAATGCTTTGTTTTGACAATCGGATTCCCTTTGTCCGTGCACACGTACAGACTCGTACCTACTCCGTGTACTCGTACAGACAGTACTCGTACAGACGGTACAAGTACAGATGGTACAAGTACAGATGGTACAAGTACAGACGGTACAAGTACAGACGGTATAAGTACAGACGGTACAAGTACAGATGGTACTCGTTCTTTAACATTAGCAGTCATGTTTAATCCTTATTTTATTGTTCCTGTCAACATCCTTGGCATAAGACCATGCCATTATGATACATTGGCCTCTGTATTCGCCGAATATGACACATTTTTATCAAATTTGGTTTAGTAAATTAATTAAATGTTTTTTTTGTTGTTTAGATTCGTATACGGATTCCGATAGCACATTGAAGCAAGCGTTGTTCCTCATCCGGACGAAGTTTAGAATAGATCTGGCGACCGTGCAAGTGGAGCGATACAACGAGGAGGCCATGTCCGACTGCGTCCAGTGCTCGGCCAACACGGACACTTGATGTTTGTTTACAATCGGTTGAACCGATTCGCTCGTCGTTGGAATTTAAACGTTTTTTTTTTTATATATAAATTACAAGCTATTTTTTTTTTTTGTTACGGAAAATATTACAATTACCAAAGAGTCGGATGTCATAAAATATTTATTGCGTACAATTTAAATAGATGCGAGATCTCAGAGGTGTTGTGCGTTGAAAAATAAATGATTCCTCGTAGGAAATTCAATTGAAACCAATTATGCGATGTGTATTCGTTAGTCACAAATTTACATAGTATGTTATTTTATTATTTTTATATATGCGTATATGTAAATATTATTACCATTAACGATAAGTTCTGTGATTGAGTTGCAGAAATAAAATTATATCTGCTCCATTGTAGACGCGTGCGTAACGTTTAGTCTTAGACATATAGGCGATTGATTAATAAATTTGACAGTATTCGTTATATATTATATTGGATTGGCGATTTATTAGAATTGCTAATAAAAATTCCATCCAAATATTTTGTATCGTATTATTAAACCGTCGGGACCGAAGCGAGAATTTTTTATATAAAATTATTGTCCAAGTTGTAAACGTGTTGCGTAGCGGTAATGTTATCAAATGTAGTCGTATCGTTACATATTTTGATATGTGATTTTGTCTCAAAAATGAAAATTCCTATCGTGTATATATTTGTATTTATTGAATGATCATATAGTAACAATAACGTAATGAGCTGTATTCGATACTATATTACATAGTCAATTGTTATGAATGTTTTCAATATGTAAACGTACTTCTAGATTAAATTTAATACTTTGATATAATATTTATATTGACGATAAGAGTGATATTTTATAATTTATATATATATATGGAGAATTTTTCATTTGATATATTTATTGTTAGCGTTATTTTTTTTACATGGTTGTGGATTTAGTATTTGATATCGGATTAAATTAAATTGCGAGAGATTTGCACGAAATGTTATTATGTACCTGTGTTTTATAATTTTGTTGAGAAACGATTTACGTTATTTTGTATTTATATTAGTGTAATCCGTAGGATAGATCATGCGTAGGTGTATTGCAACTTGTCATTATTATACGGCAGTATTATGGTTACGTGCTCAATTCAGAAAGAAACTCTAAAAAAAATTTGAATGAACAATTTTTTGTAAAATTGATGTATAAAATAAACATGTTGAATGTAAATAAATCGTTTTATTGATGATGATGATTTCGTATGGCTTTTACTTTGCCATTCTTCGCATGCTCGT
>JAGXCT010031067.1:0-11479 GCA_022495035.1 Philopotamus ludificatus
GGGACCGGGTGTTTACCGCTTACGAAAATTTCCGCACTAACGCGGGACCGGGTCCCTGAGTGTTAATAGTAACGAAATGACTAAATATTAATATATTCGTAACTTAACCGATTCGTCACGGCGGTTCAAAACTAACCATTTTGTCCATAGGGTATATTTATAATGGAAAATAGACCCCAAGCATTAAAATCAAGATATTAATGAAATCTTGATTTTTTTTTAAATAATGGATTATTCTAAGAATAAAAATAGCTATTCACGACATGCTTCATAATTTGGTCGATATTTAGTACGTTTCATTTACATTTGGCACATCAATCCAAATTTATATTTTCATTCCCTCTTACCATTATTTTTTTATTATTTTTTTCAAAATGTCCTGAATAGTCTTTAATTATCATAAATATCATAAAAAACTAGATAGTCAAAATAATTCAATTTGGTCGCTGAAATTCTATACATGATATAATATTTGACACAACTTTAATAATATAAATTGGAAAAAAACTAATAATCTGTTTTCATCAGAGCAACAAAACGGATTCAGGCTTATAAATAATTGGCTTTTATAAAGGATCACTGAAATGTATCATTTTTTATAATGAAACATTGTTTGTATTTATTGTTTTATATTTTACATTGAATTTCTTACGGGAATTTTTAAAGCAATTTCAGCGTTTCGTTACATTTAGGATAAATATCTGAAAGATTGTGATTTTTTTTAATTATATAGATATTTTAATTACAATAAAATCCGTCATTTCAAAACTCCAAGAATAGTCGTAATAATAATGAAAGAGTGAGAACAAAGGGAAAAAATCGAAATATCTCCAACAATTTACGACTTGTAACAATGTTAATTACAGGCTGATTAAAAAAAATGTCCCCGAGGTCCAAGAACCAAATAAAAAATCAGCTGAGCGCTTGATTATACTGGAAATAAATCTTGGATGACAAAAACGGAGAGGTGCTTTTGTTTCTGTCCCCAGGGCCCCGGTGGCCTGTCGCGGAAGCACGGAGACTGGCGACAGTGGGCTGAGGGGTGGGGAAAACCCCCAAACCACCCCCGTCAACCTATCCCCTCTCCTAACCCAAATGCTGTAACGCAATAATGATTGATCGCCGGCCATCCGCGACACACGTACGGTCCGGCATACCCGCGTGTTGAGAGCCGCAGGTCTGAACATTTGACAACGACAGATTGAATCTGTTCAAAAATGTATAAAGCCGTGATGTGCCAAATTTTCGCACCCGAAATTTGCGGTCATCGGTTTCATGCCGGGTATAATATTTTGGCGTAACGGATAAAAAAAATATACGTATTAAAATGTCAAAAAAAATTTCAGTGACGAAAAAGTATAATTAATTATAATTAATCACATCTTATTAAGTATAATATATTAATAATGAGTGTGTAGACATTTTTTTTAAAGACGTAATTGGCGGTTTTCTGAAAAAAAATATAACGTACGAAAAAATACATTATTTTTTTAAATTAAATAAGAAACAACTTGGTCCAGTTGTTTGCTAAAAAAATTAATGACTATTAAAATTGAAATGCTAATAAAATCAGTTGTTCATGCAGTCATTATCTTCTTAACACATTGTCTACGGGGCGAATCGCGGTCAAACATGCGCTGGGGCGGGGCGCGTTCGCCGAAATTTGATGAAACGTCGTTTTTTACAAAAAAAATCATAACAATTTTATCAATTAAGATATTGGGCCGAAAATTTAATTACTTAAACTACATCCTTTTTCTTGATAGTTAACGCAAATAAACTAATTTATATCCAATAGCAGGGGTCACCAATTTTTTCGGAAACAAGTCGAATTGAAATTTTTGAGTGTTTAATTTGGAAGACTTGTGCGTGAAATTTAAAGGTCATTAGTCGTTAGATAGGCCATACTTTTTATTATCCACAACAGCCATTTTTATAGCTCTGAATGTTGAGGAAAGTCATAAATAAAAGAAAACAATAAAGATATGACGATAAAAATTAGTATCCTACCGATAAGAAAATATTTGATTAAGCAGATAAAAGCGCATAAGATCGAATAATGAGAAAACAAAAATAATAACAGTGTAATAATTAAATAAATTCTTAAATGGTCAAAGTTGTAGTCAATCAAACGCGTAGTGTCGTCTAGTGTGTGATATGCGCGCCCCGGACATACAGACGTCGAATCCACGTCGACCTTTTATTCCTTTTTTTTTATTTTTAGGAATAAAAAACAATGGCAGAGTCGCATGACCGCCGAATTTGGAAGCAGTGCGGCAATAACGGTATTGTTTTTGAGCTAAAATTCTTCCAATATTATCGATTTTGTACAGAAATTTACACTTTTAAACAGCCAATACTAAATTAATCATTCGATACCAATGTCAAAATATGTCAGTGTCGAATGCGCCAACACAATTTGTGACATTTGGCATTTTTTTTCATTTAACCAAGTGTTATGTTATTTATATAAATGATTAATATACATATGGCATGTTAATTCCGCGACGATAACAATAGGAATAGAATATCCGTAGAAGAAATAGACGTTGGAATATTCATAAGATGCCTCAGCGTCTAACGAATCGTAATCTCGTCGCACTAATGACAGGTTTAAGTTTACGCAAATCTTTGACATTCATTGTACTTTTCTCAATTATTCTCAGTCTAATCTCTCCAAATTCCAATTTAAATATTTTCATTAGTGAATAAACCTCCGGCTAAACAGTCGATCTCTTCCCCGTCGTTAAGTATCATTATGTTAACTTTGATCTTAATTTAAAGGCTCTGAAAATTTTCGGAATGCCTCTACAATATTAGGTGTGAAATTTCGAATTCCCATAAAATTTATCTCATTGGATTACGAGACGGAATTTCTTTTTAAATTGTAACATCAAACGGGACAAGCGAAAATAGAACGGATGAGGATGCGAATATTTCTCATTTAAAAATACATCTTTTTGCAATATTTGTTCGAGAGATGAAGCGTATGTAAGAAGAAATGATAACGACGATCGCGCAAAAAATCACATTTACTTTGATCGCGAAAATAAAGGCGGTTTAATCAGTTTTCACGTCAGATGAGATTATTAAAGAGAAGGTTTTTTAAATTATTTTCTTTTAAAATTATTTTGATGTCTGGCGTCAATTGAGAGGAGCTTTCGGCAAAATGGAATCGGGTATATTGGAAATATGTAAAATTTAATTAAATAGAGTTTTCGGTATTAAATCCATGTTGAAATGTAAATTCGTCTCCTTCGAAATCAGCATAAAAATTTGCAAGGATTTGGATATATAGATATATATAATACACATTATTTTACAATTCAAGTCATAATTATGTTTATCTTTGTGTACACGTCGCTCCATACTTCAGTCAGTCTGAATGATACAGCGTCCCGCTGTACCCCAGCCGTGGTGTTACTTTCTTTCAGAGATAGGTAGGCTTGTTGGCCATTATCATTTTCGGTGGCTGGCTATCCCGCATCCTTGACACATGACCGTCCCACCGGAGTCTGGCTACTCTGGCGATAGCTTTGACGGATTTATCTCTATCTCTGTGTAGACGGTACTGCTCTGTAGCTCTAATTATCCTCCTCTCCAGGGTATCTAATTGTCGCTCATCTTTCCTAAAATCTAATATTCTAACCCGTATGTCAGTACTGGTCTGATGAGGGTCTCGTAGAGCTTAACATAGTCTTTCTAGAGAAGAATCTCGACCGTAAATGCTTTTGAAGGCCAAAGTAGCAGCTGCGAGCATCTTGTCCAATCTTTGGGGTTCAAGGATTCGTCCTTTTGTATTGGTCTCATTGATCCTCAGTCACATACGCATTTCCGTTCTCGCTATTGGCGAGCCTTTACTTTTATTGGTGATAGAAATGTAAACACAATTTAATGTACCCACATTATTGAAGAATGACATCTATAGACAGCGTTTAGGTCAAACACGTTATTATAGAATTGTGTATGACGCGTGCAACCTCTGGGACCGTTGGTGCTTAGTGATCTCTGACAGTGATGGCACTCGTGACCGTCTAATGTCAAAAGTATCTAAAGAGAAGTATTACTCAAATGATCCCGACGAGAGAGCGGCTGGGAGTCTTTGTGGTAGCGCTCCAGTCTGCAGCGCTGTATCGGTGATACTGAGGCAGAGTCTGCAGACAAAAGGTCAGCGATTGTGGTGGTCAGCTTGTCTGTTAATTACAAGTCGATGTGGTTTGTCGTGGGTAAGATGAGTGGATATATACAGAGTCGTCATGGGGGCATCCGTGTGTAGTGCGACAAGATGGCGATTACATCTTACGACGGAGCGAAATGCAAGAGCGTGTTGATGCAGGAAATGATGCCAGAATACAACATGGCGTTAAGTAAAATAATTGATAATGGAATAACCACCACTGGTTTCTTACAAACTATCAGAGACTAATCAACCTCGGAGAGAATATGTATGCTTTTAATGGTTCCCACGTCTCAGATATGAAAATTTTGAAACCCTAAAGTGTCTGATAACAAAAAATATAAATATCAAAAGGCCGAAGTCAGTTTAAAAGAAGGATAACCCCATAAATCTAAAGAACTAAACACTTTTTTCACCCATAGAGAAGAGATCTGTTTAATGAAAATATTCAGTCCACATTGAACTTCTAAACCAAAACCATATGCTAACAATAGATATCTCTGAGAGATTCTTGATAATTCTTAGCCATATACAGCAAGGATGATATTATAAAGACTGGAGTAGCTTGAATTTTACATTCTTCTTTAGTCGACACCCTCATGTCTGAGGATCGTCATCATTCTTATTTCTAAAATTCTTGATTTCGTCTCTCGATTCTCTGCATTCTGCATTGCAGCTACTAGAGTGGAGCCTGTGGTGATCTTTGCTTGGCGGGTGCCCTGTCCCATCCCCTTCGTCCTTTTACGTTTCCAACCGCGATGAGCTTCTCCAGGTTGCCGTTTCTTTAAGCGAGATGCCCAAAGTATCGAAGAATCCTTTGAGACTTATGATCGAAAGTCGGTCTTCTTTGGAGTTCCCCATTTCTAGTAGGACAGACACGTTTGTGCGTTTAGCGGTCCATGGTATTCTCAGCAGATATCGCCAGCACCACATTTTAAAGGCGTCGATTTTCTTTTTCATATTTTCCTTTATGGTCCAGGTTTCTACGCCGTAATTAAAATTTGAGAATACTAGACTCTGCACTAAACGTTTTTACATTATTATTTTAGATTTACTTTAGATTAACAAGAAGATTTTTTTATAAAAAAATGATCTTATAAAGGAAAAGAGGTTTGACGTTAGAGGGAATTACAAAAATGCTTAAACCCTTGAGACACATAAAGATTTACTCGCTAAAAACAGATAATCGCTTTTACACAGTTTTTAAGGTTACATAATTACAACCAATCATAAAAGGAGTCTTAAAAAAAGATTGTAAGTGATATTTATGATAAATTGTCAATATTATTTAAACATTTTAAATAAATACATGAAGGTAATTTTTATTGAAACTAAAGAATTTATTTAAACTTGGATATTGTTTTCGAATGCACAAACTAATTTTGTATTAAACTTTGTATAACACGAAGGTTTTTTTGGTGAACCATATGACCATGTGACCATGAGTATTTTTCGTTACGTACAAATGAATTTTAATCAGATAGATGAGAGAAGAATGTGATAAAATTACGAAGATGCTTTAGGTTAAAAAAAGGAATTATGTATCGGGTTGAACCTAAATATATTTATTTATTTTATCTTAATGATAGTAATTAGGAAATTAATTTAATTTCGCAATTATTTATCGCGTTGCATCAAAGCGAGCAATAAAAATCGCAATATTAAATAAATAAAATTGTTTCCGCGTCGACGTCCCACTTAATTAAGAGTTTCATAAAGCTTTTGCGGTTTTTGGAAAATTTCGCAAATCGCGCTTTAAATTTTCATCCGCTGATTATTTTTCCATGGAAATAAAGCGGTCCCCGCCGACGAACGAGCCTGCCTGGAAATGTCAGCGGGGAGAAGATCCTTAAAAAAAAACGGCACAATTTATATTTAGATTTTCATCCGGCTGTTTTTCCTGTTTTTTCAGTGACGAAATCTGACACCCGAACATCTAAGCCATTTTTCAGCCCATTCAAAACGCACAGCGTGTTCAAAAATAAACTGAGACGCAAATAAAATTCGTGATTAAATTCGGGCATATTCTAGATCTTGAATCATTCAAAGACAAAAGCTAGAATAATCTCCCAACGAATTCTAATTTATTTATTTTAAATTATTTTCCAACAAACTTTTCCATATTCGGAGAAAAGCTTCATTCACCAAGCATTGTAGATACGCGTTGTTTGTTCATAAACAAGCATCTGCTTCTAAAATGCGGCGGAATTCCTAGAACTTCATAAACATCCTGTGCACATACATACATATTTACTTTTGATAAATTGCGGCTAATTTATGCGGGCGGGGAAACGTTTTCGGCGTTCTCCAATTTTCCGGAAAAGAAATGTATATATATATATATAATTTTTTTTGGATTTCGGGATCCGCGCCGGCAGAGCACCATCCGTCTTGTTTGCGGGTCCCGAAAAGATAAATCTTTCTCTTTTCATATCTGACGGGATTATCCTTTTCTAGAAGAGACTCACCGGGAGGTCCTTGGGTCTTTAAAATAACGATCCGCTTCAAAGGCCGGAATGACACGGTCATTATATTCGGATATGCCTTTGATGTCTGGATTAATTTGGTGATTGAAAAACTGTCTCAATCCCACGGGGATATTGGCTCAATTAAAAGCGATCTGACGCATTTCACGTGTTAATTAAGAAAAAAAGGGATATCGCGAATAATATTTTAATACTCACGCACGTATTCGAATAAACATGCTGTAATTTGAATAGCTTGTTTCCTGAAAATCGAGTTAAGGCTTGTTTTAATGAGGATTCTATGCAATTTAAATTCTCGGTCCCATAATATAACTTTATATTCAACATACGTAAATGTCCTCAATACTGTCATATTTATCCAAGTATAACTTTTAATATAGTTCATATATTTTACTTTAAACAAAATATATTATTTTCAGGATAATATTATTAATAATATGTTAATATAAATTAATTATGTACTTTAAAATATTAAAAAGAATGGTAAAATGGCCTTAGTCAATCTTCCTAAAATAACCTAGTCTCAAAACGGAGCCGAGTAGACTGCAGTTAAATCTTTTAAATTTGCATTTAACTCATTGCTTACGGGGATCGTGGATTCCACGTCAAAGGCGTTTTTGTGTATGTCCGGGGCGCGCATATCACACACTATACTACGCGTTTGATGGGCTGTAACTTTTACAACGTTGTGTTTTGGTTAGATACTTAAGTATTGAAATGCAATAGGGTTAATTGTAAATGCAAAATTGTTCATTTGAAGTGAAAAACCTGTAGGATACTAAGTTTTATTTTTGATGAATAAATTCTTACTGATGTCTTATCGTAAGTGTTCTCTTTTATTTATAACGTTCCTCAACGTTCGGATAAATAAAAACACCTGTTGTGGATAATTAAAATCATTAGCTATCCCAGTGACCCAATGGCTAATGACCTTGAAATTTTAACACACAAGCTTTACATGTCAGGGGTTAGCAACCTTTTTCTACAACGGGCCAGCTACAAATTTCAAAATGTCGTGCGAGCCGTATGTATGAAACTTATGGTAATACAAACACTGAATGGTGAACTCAAATTATCTCTGTATTAACAAAATAATCCTAGTATAACAAATTATATAAATAAAGCACTAATTAAGATAAATACTATTAACCTTCAAACGCCTAGTGGTCTCGTACGGGACCGCGGATTTGCGTCGTTCAATGGACTGTGGTCCCGTACGGGACCGGTGATTGTGGTACATTTTTCTATCGGATTACACTATTATTCCAAATATGAATATTAGCTTACATAAATAATGACTTTGAGATACCGAGCCATAATTTTATTTTCGGTTTCATTATTATCTACGTTACAAGGTCGACTTTTTAGATAAGCGTTATGTTATAATAGGCGGACCCTAATAAATCAAATTAATCCACACCATACAATATATGTCAATGATTATAGAAGTTTTTATCTATACCAAAAATTAATCCTTTGGAGTGACCGATACTTTTATCAATAAAGCTGTAAAAATAGTTTGTTTTTTTTTACCTAGAAAATTAGAAAGCGTGCAAGTTTTGGTGGTGGTGTTTGTTTGAAAAAAATTAAGACAATTGTCGAAAATATTAACTATCTTTTATTTTGTAAATGCTTTTTATGTTACCCACATACGCTAATTTTAGAGATATAATTATTTTTATAACAGCTACGGATCGCGCGAATATTTCGCAAAAATTGTTTGGGCTGTTAGCTACCTCTATTGCGCACGGCACACGGGCACTTAAAGGTTAATATGGGATTAAAGATATATGAAGAAAAAGTTTATGATTACGCCTAAGGTACAAGGGCTGCAAGAAATTAGGAATTTTTAAAAGTCAAATTGTAAAATCTTTGAAGGGCCATGACCATGTTCAAAGCATGTTTTATAAAAAAATAAATTTGCCCCGTTTCTAAAAAGTTTGTTGACCCCTTCTATAAGATATAAATATTTATTTTAGCATTAACTATTCAGTAAATGTTTAAGTTTAAGTCATTTAATTTACGGCTTAATATCTTGATTAATAAAAGAGTTACGATTTTTTTTGTAAAAAACGATGTTTCACCAAATTTCGTCCAATGGCTCTTTTTAAAAATTAATAAAAAATATATTGTGTTATTTTAATCTGTGTGCTCGTTGATTTTTTACATGAATAAAAATAATAGCTTCTGTATTCGCCGTATATGACTTATTGTGACTTCATTCGATCCCAAAGATGAAAAATAAATAAGAAAAAAATACATCTTTTTGCTATCATAGAGAAAATACAGACAGAATCGCTGTCAATTGTGTAAAAAATATTCATCAATTGAAAATACGTAATGAAAAAGGTTTAATTAAATAATAATAATTCAAAGCAGCTTGTATACGTTGAAAAAAAAATTATCAAACATTACAATTTCTATGAAAAATTAAATTTCACGATGAAAGAAAATAATAATAACACATTTCCTGGGTAGGTTATAAATTATATCGCTATAATGGTTTTTCTAAAATTTATTATCACAATGGAATATATCCGAGATCGTTCTAAACACATTAGCACTCCTTGCATGCGAATAGAGAATTTGAATAATAGATTTTATTTTCTTTTTCAGCGAACGATCACCGACGAACATATTAAACACGGCAGCAAACTTTCAGCGAATAATCCAATCCAATTTGCGGACGAGTAATGACCATATAATTTCATTCTGTGAAGGAAAAAAAAGAGATCCCGACGGTATACCCATACATTCTGATCCTTCTCCCTCATAAACTTGGATCGAAGGACCTTTTTTTCGGAATTTGGAGAGGGCCGTCGGAGGTGGGGTCGCTCGGCAATTGAACGACTCACCTCTCATGTCCATACACGGGAAAAATTTTCTGCTTCCAAAAGTTTGAGATAGGTAGAGCCACTCCTCTTCGGACAGGAGATATCTCTCAATCCGATCTTGCGAGCGACGGACCGTGGAAAACAGTCTTGGGAGACTTGCTTAAACGACCAAATCCCACGATAAAAATATAACATATAATTTTAATTTTAACAAAGAAAAAATATATATTTTCGTTTAAATAAAATCCGGAGAGCAGAGAGAAATTCGGGATTTTCCACCGTGCATGTAAAGAATTTAATTTATGACCAACAATTTCATCCGGGCACTGAGAGCCGTCAATATTGATTTTCCAGACACAGACGATGGTCCTGTCTTTCCGGAAAACATCAACGAGTTCATAATGGGATTGCCGACGTCCGACATAAAATTCTATAATAATATTAAATACCGATAATATACAGAATGATTCCATTACTTCCGTATTAATAAAATCACTTTTACAACCGACCCGGCTGTAACAAACCAGTCTTTCATTTTGACATTGTCACATATATCCTATGTCATTTTAATATAAATAAATAACCCTAAATTTAATGGATTATATAGTAAAATGGTATCACCATGTATTCGTAAACACTTCATTAATATTTTTTTTAATATTACATTGTTTATTATCCCTGGAGGCAAACGAATGAAAATCCTTTTGCGCCCTCGTTCATTATTTCTCATCTAAAATGAATATTTTCCTCATTGTGTTTTTTTTTATTAAAAAAATGTTTTTTTAAACGTTACTAATCTAAAAATAATTTAGAATTAATTTTTTTATATCGATGTATTATTTATCCTAAAAAATGCATAATATTTATGAAAAACTACCTAATCAAATAAGAATAATCTGTAAAATATTTTTGACATGATATTGAGATATTTAATTATGAGATTTGAGAGATATCCAATTATGACAGATACAAAAAATATTTCGAATGTGAATGAGATTCAGCCCCATCCCATAAGAATAAGAGGTCTTTCTATTTTTTTTCTAAGAGCTCATACATCCTAAATACATTAAACCCTTCTTTAACGCTCCCTGCTGTGCCACAGTTTTTTATAACGAGTTCGACAGTCCTTTCTATAGCGCTCCCTTCTAGAACGTATCAAGATTAAATTACATATTACATAGATCGCGTAAACAAACTAAAATAAAACAAGATCATTTAAAATATGCGAATGAAAAAAATCTTGGATGTATTGATTCCGTCAGGAAAAATCTAATTAATTTAAACCGTTTTGGTTGACAATAAAAAAGTTGGTTGACAATTAATTAGCATTGAACAAGATTATTTATAAAACATGCGAATAAAAAAATGATCGATGTATTGATTTAGTACAATTTACAAATAAAATTAAAAATCCCTTCTCCAAATTTTGTACGCTTGCCTTGGCTTCTATAATACGGCTTTCTATAACGTGGTCCCGTTTTCTTCATTATAGAAGGGAATACTGCATGTAACGTTTTAGTATCATCTATTTATTATTTTATCAGTTAATTAAATTGTAGAAATAAGCAGAATTATCTCAATTCCTAAAAAATAAAATCATTGAAAAATCCAGATACGAAAAAATTATAATAGTTTTATACGCTACAAAACCTTTAAATATTTTCTAGTTCATATTGAAAAATGGTCAATCTCTACTGACGTTTATTATTTAGGTACAGGCAGAGCTTTTGAATAGAACTTAGATACGAAAATCAAAATCGGTCCAAATTTATATTTCCGAGGGTTGAAAACTATCTTTTCTCAAACACCTGTCTGCATAGCTGGCTGATATTTTAACAAAGTGTAATAAAATAAGGTGGAAAGTTGGCAGTGGCGCTTTTCAGTATAAAAAATATACGGTGCAAATGGCAACAGGTAACCACTATACCAGGGATGGCGAACCTTTTTCCCAAGTGGGTCAAATTGGATATTATTTTTTATTA
>JAGXCT010031068.1:1271-11504 GCA_022495035.1 Philopotamus ludificatus
ATAAAATTTAATAACGTTTTAGCTAAATTCTAGATTATATTAGAAATAAGCAAGCTTTTCACCTAAGGATTCATTGATGAAGAAAATGATAGATAAAATAAAGGCAAGGATTTCATTCTACCGCAAAGAAAATATCACGGTGATGCTTGTTCCTCATAATGAAAGAGGGGTCAAAAATTATAATATCTCTTATAGCCGGCTTTTAGGAATCTGTTTCTGTGTTTTTTTTATTTTTTCTTTTTCTGTTATCACGGTGGGCAGATACCTGTATTTTGTGATTTATGAGAAGATATACAATGTGGAGCATCAAGAAAGGCAACAGGAAATGGGGGTTCTCATCAATAGCAGCACTAAGCTGGTGAGTGCCCAACAGCGTTTTGACCAGTCTCTTAATCAGTTGCTTGATATGGCTGGGCTTAAAATGTCAATGGACCTTAAATCCGGTGTTGGAGGAGGCTTTGTTGATGTGAGAGATTCTTCTAAGGTTTCTTTATTAGCAGAGGAGGGGAAGAAAGATCTATCACAAATACAGGAAATCGAAGCCCTTATCGCCGTTGGAGAGCGTTCTCAAGAAATGAGCCATAAAATTCAATCACTTGCCTCTAAAATTGAGTCTTATGAAGAAGTGACTCGCTACATCCCTTCGATTTGGCCATTAATAGGGAGCGGTAAGATCCAAAAAAGCGAGAAGGAGGGGGTCATTAATATTTTGACACTTCCCCTTACTCCTGTGATTGCAACTGCTGAGGGGAAGGTCGGTGGTGTGAAGCATACTAAAGAGGGGATACAGATCATGCTTCTACATCGATATCAATTTATTAGCACTTATAATGGGCTTTATGAGGTGAACGGTGGTATCAAGGAAAATGATACTGTTCAAAAGGGAGCGATTATCGGCTATGTCTCTAAAAATGGAGGAGAGGCTATTTTAAACTATGGGCTTTTTATCGGTAATAAAAAAGGCCTCCATCCTCTTAACCCAGAACAGTTTTCTTACCTAGAGCGCTTATAATACAAGAATATTAAGGTAACTGGAGGGGTCTTAAAAATGATTTTAGCACCCCCTGCCGCCCTATTAAGACTAGCTATATAGGAATTTTATGTTAGATTTTGTTTCATCTTGTAAGAAAGATATATTTCACTCTGAAAGATTTTCAATACTATCGATGAAAACATTATAGAAAACGTAAGGAATTGCTATGAGTCCTCATTCTCCATATAAATTTTGGAAGGGAATGTTAATTTCCATTCTCTTTTTAATGATTCTCAATATTATATGGGTGAATATTCCTTCACGAGTATCCCATCAAAGTAATAGTTTTATCCCCTTAGGCGAGCAGTTAGTTGCAGAGATTTCTATAGAATCAGAAATTAATTCTAACAGTATGCGAGGAGTTTTAAGCCAACTTTATAGCATAGAAAGCAACTCTAATATTAAAGGGATTTTACTTCGAATAGACTCCCCAGGTGGAGCTGCCACAACGAGTGAGATGCTTTACGATGCGCTGATGAGACTTCGTAAAAAAGGTATTAAGATCGTTGCTTCGGTACAGGGGATTTGCGCTAGTGGGGGCTATTATGCGGCAGCCGCAGCGGATCATATTGTTGCTCACCGTGCAAGTATAGTGGGAAGCATTGGTGTGATCACACAATTTCTAGATTACTCCGAATTAGCTAAAAAACTAGGGATTAAACAGAATGTTATTGCATCAGGGAAGATGAAGGATAGTGGGGCTATGTTTAGACCTATGCGAGAAGATGAAGCGGTTTACTGGAAAGATCTCACACAAAAGCTCTATCAGCTTTTTATTGAGGATGTCTTGCAAGGTCGTGGAGATAAAATCAGTCGAGAAACTTTAACCTCCGTTGCAGATGGGAGAGTGTTTATTGGAAAAGAAGCGCAAAGTTATGGGCTGGTTGATGAAATTGGTGGGTATTTAGAAGCCAAAAGTGCAATAGAAAAAATACTAGATACAGATCAAGTTCGCTATATAACCTATGGGGAGACTCCTCTCCAACAAATCTTTAAAATGCTAGGAGTAGCAAAGGCTCAGTTCTCTTTTGGAGATATGGCCGTTCTTAATAAGCTCGCCGAAGCGCTAACAATTCCTAACCCGCAACCGGGCATGTTTTAATATAAGGAGAAGCTGTATTATGCTACAATTTGTCTTGCATTCTATTTTTAGATCTCATTCTGAGTTTCCGGAACTGAGCCTTCAGCATCGTCATTCCAAGCGTAATGTGGCTTGCCTTTATCTAGGAGTCAACTGTATCCTAGCACTGAGCATAGGGAGTTTAATACTCAGTCAAAGTCTATTTTTTATCAGACAGCCTCTTTTCACACTGCTGTCATTTGTTATACTTGGGATTATTTTAGG
The DNA here is from genome assembly GCA_022495035.1 of Philopotamus ludificatus. Classification (NCBI taxonomy): domain Eukaryota; kingdom Metazoa; phylum Arthropoda; class Insecta; order Trichoptera; family Philopotamidae; genus Philopotamus; species Philopotamus ludificatus. The sequence continues at coordinate 3,650 of JAGXCT010031068.1, forward strand.
GTTTATCAAACTACTCTTATACTCTTATATTCTCTCGGCTAAAAAACAAGTAGTCATTCCGCATGACGATATATTAATGATTATTATTTCTATTAATATTAGGCTGGGCATCCTTACCCTCCTTTTAAGCCTACTTCTTCCTTTTATTTCGTCTGGACTGCTGGTCATTTTACTGCTGATTTCTTTAGCATATTCTTTAAAAGAAAAAGTGCGGTGGTTTCAAGAGCGTTATAGTACCAAGGCTAGTTTTATTTATTGGGCAAGCGCCATTCAGTGGGGGCTAGTGTTACCTTTTTTTCTTATGACCCTAATAAGAATTACTATCACCTACTTACAAGCGATGATACTCTCATTTTTTTAGAATTGATGCTGAAGAAGGCCTTTCTGCAGCATTTAAATACTAGCGAAGAGGGATCCCAATTGAGACACCTTTTTCAAACATTTGTTTAGAAGAATTAATCATTGTCACATTCGCTTCATAAGCACGGGTGGCTTCAATCATATCGACCATTTCTTTAACAATATTGACATTAGGGAGCTCCACAAATCCTTTTTTTGGGCCAATTTGATAAGCATCGGGATGTGTCGGGTCAAAAATCAAGGTTCCTTCACTTGAGTCTTTCTCTATTTTAAAGACCTTAACCCCCTCACCTAAAGTGGGAGTAAGGGCCTCTGGTAAAAAGGCAGACTTAAAAGACATTTGATCATCCTTCGGTCTCAAAACAGCTAAAGAACGTCGAAAAGGCCCTCCTTCTGGAGTACGGGTCGTTTTCGCATTCGCAAGGTTGTTTGAAATAATATCAAGTCTCGTTTTTTCAACGGAAAGACCCGAAGAGCTCACATTAATAGAATGAAAGATTCCCATATTTATATTTCCTTTTATCGTGCCATGCTATGAACAAGACTGTAGTTTCTCTGAACCAACCCTGCAAGTGAGTTATAAAGGAGGCTAGTTTTTAAAGCTTCCCCAGACTCAAATCCTGCATCGACATTATTGCCATTATTTTTAAGATCTCTATAGTATTCTGTATGAATATGAGGGCGCACATCACGGTAGTTGATCGCCTGTTCAAAAGAAAAATGTTGATGATGTGTTTTTTTAGAATCAAAAGGAAGGCTTAGTTTTTCACTATCCAAGGCCCTTTTCATTTGAGCCATAAAAGTGACATCGCTTCTCTTAAAATGAGGAGTATTAGCGTTCGCTAAGTTATTGGAAAGGGTCGACCACCGCATTGTTGCGGCATTCATCGACTGATGTAAAATATGCTGAGTTTTTTCGAAATGAGAAAAAGAAAGACTTAACATAAGATATCCTTGAGAATTGATATCTTTTACTATCGGCTAGCCAATATAAACCTTAAGGGTCGATTTATTATTTATTATAGATCGTATGTTCATCAATAAACTTAGAGTCTTTAATCTTCCAGTGTTGATTCACTTTCATTAAAAGATACTCTATTTGATTAATTTCTGTGTAGTAGCCTTGCTGATAACGTGCTCCGGTATTAATGAGGATCCAAAAAACTCTCACAACCATATAGTTTCCCTCAATCAGTGAGTGGATAATTTTAAAATCCTTAAGCCTTCGAGAAAAACTCTCTATAGACTCGGGGAGCTTATTATCGCTATTATTCATATGTCGAGTAATTGAGAGAATATACTGTTTAAAAGGACCTATGATATGGGGCTCTAAGGCTTGAAATTTTTTGTCTTTGTAAGCTTTATAGAGCATATTCAACGGGAGCTGAGCATCCAGAGGGATAGGATTTTTAGGATCTTTAGCCCCCAATAGGAGTGGGTTAGATAGAAAAAAAGGGATTAATAAGAGAATTTTTTGTATGGGAAGCATCTATGTTCACTAAACAGGATTTTGATTGTATAAAACATACTCAGTTTTAAAGTGAGCATCCGAAATTTTCCAAATATCATTTTCTTTTTTCATTAAGTATTCAACCTGCTGAACCTTGGTATAAGGATCACCCCTACTCGGTTCTTCTATGGACAAAATCCAAAACAAAGAGATCAGGGAATAATTATTTTCGACCACTAAATCTAAAATTTTAAAACCTTTGAGAGTATGGCTAAAAGATTTCACATCCTCTAAAAGGCGGCCCTGTTTAGCCTTAATTTCTAAATCTAATTGGCCGAAGAGGCGGTAAAATTTTCCAGTTGAGATCGACAGCGCTAACTTTGTATCCATTTTTTGATAGCTGTCAAATAACTGCTTAATCGTCCATTCAGGTGGGAGAATCTCTTGACCTTGAGTATCGCCGATCCCTATAATGGAGGAGAGGGCGCTGAGCAGAAGGAGCAAGATTTTTTTATTCATTCTTTTGATCTTCCATGGAGCGGAAAATACTTAATATCGTAGCAGAGTCCTGACCAGAATCTTTAATTCGAGTTGCTAAAAGAATAGCCAATTCAAGATTTTCTAAGAAAGTCTCTTGTTTAAGTTTCATTTTTAGCGCCTTTTCTTGTTTATCTATAGCTTCTTTGACCTTTTGCTCTCTCGGGCTTTTACTTTGAAAATACTGATACGCGGAAATATCTTGTCGTAAAACTTTATAGAATTCCAAATCAACAGTGGGTTCGATGGAGAGAGACGTTTGAATATTAAGGTCCGCAAGGGCCTTTTCTATTGTTTGAATCAGCATGTCCTTTTCAAAGGAACCCTCTCTCGTCAAAGATTCTGTGATCGAGGAGATGGAGTTTTTAATTTGTGTTTCTCTTAAGGTCTTAAGGGCTTGGAACCCATTTTGACCTACCGTTGGGACTTCGCTCAAAGCGAGTGTGATGGTATGTTGGTAGCGAAATATAATCGTGAAGTTACCAAAAGATAACAAAAGATCTTTATAGGGGAGGGGCACTTCTATTATTCCTTCTAGTGAGAAGGAAAGGGGGATTATTTCTATGGTGCTTAATTTTGGAACTATTTTTTCTGGAATCAATGCCCATTGACCCGGCCCAATGACTTTTGAAGATCTAAACTTAGAGGTAACCAAGGTATAGTGATCTTGATCCGACCGCACTAAGGAAATCCAAGCCCCTGTAGCACAGAGGCCAATCAGCATTAACCAGAAAGAGGTTTTAAAAAGCCTCTTTAGTTTTTGAAAGAAAGTCACTGAAATTCTCCTATAAAATCAGGAGTATAGTTGTAAACTAAAGGCGATCTTCCCCCCACACTGAAGTGTTCCACATAGGCTAAGTTGTGAGAGAGCAAGTTATTTTGTAAGTTGAAGCTTGGGGCGGACTCTTTAAACCGAAAATTGATATGACTTGATTCTTCTAAAGCTTCAAAAAAGTGTATTCTTGCTTGATTTTTCAAGTTTCCATCATTGGTCGCCATTCCTTGTTTTTGATAGATGGTTCCCAGATTATTTTTAATAATTGAGCTAAAATAGATCGTTTTATTTTGGATGGCTGTTTTTGGGAGCCTAGATAATTTCGCAGACTTTATCGGGTCTTTAATATAATCTAGAGTTTGATTAAAACGGATCATCGCTTCAAAATCACGGCCCAGCTTTAAGTAATTCATCCCCACTAGGTACTCTAATGAGGGGGACATCAGTCTAATTTTTGTTCTAAGATTTAAGAGAACATCCAAAGACTCACCGTATTTTTCTTGTCGATAAAGAGCATTTCCTAAGTTATAGGTGAGATCCGCGGGGATCTCCCTATTATTCTCTTGGAGCAATAAGTGAGCTTTACTTAAATAATCTACAGCTTGGACATAATTTTTTTCTACGGCATAGTGGAAGTTTCCGATATGGTAGAGTGCTAAATAGTTTTGTGCATTATAGTGTTGAGCTTGGCTGTAATGATGCGTAGTTAAATTTCTAAATTTTTCTCTATTTTCCACATCTCCAGCGGAAGCATTTGGGTACTGAGAAAGATAAGACTCATAAATTTGCGCTAAACCATCATTGAGATTTGATTGCAACACAGAATCCTTGGAGCGAAGAATCTCTTGATCCGCATTCATCACACTATTAGCATAAATACCTTTGATTAAATATTCTTCCGCTTGGCTCGGGTGCCCCGTCACCCTATAATACTCCCCCAACATGTAAAAGACTATGGGGTCGCTCGAATCTTTTCTATTTTTAATAATATTAAAAATCAGGGCGGCATTATAGAGAGAATCTTGCTCTAGATAATAAAGGCCAAGGCGTGCTAAGGACTTAGACTCCAGTTTTGAGACGAGATTTCTTCTTGATAAAAAATGAAGACGTCCATCAAGTTGAGCATTATTCAATAAAGAAATTTCTAACATTTGGGAATAAGGAGCCTCTTTTTGTGGATTTTGATCCATCAACTGATTATAGAGGGTTAAGGCTTGATTAAATTTTTCTTTTTTGTCATGCGCAGTCGTGAGGTATTTCCCCCACTCAACATAGCCTTGAGCAACGGCATTAATAGCTTCATAGTCTTTTGGATAATTTTTTTCCAAATAAGATAGGGTTGCTGGATGATTGATAGTTGCGGCCTGCTCTGGGATAAACGCTTGCTCAAATTGATGTTTTTTGATATAAAGGGCCCCAAGGTTGATCAAGGTTTTTTTATGGTAGGGGTCTATATCTATTGCCCCAGGCATGGTGACTTGGCCAAGAGGGTCTTTACTCCCTAGGAGTTTTTCTTGGGCCTGGTCCAGTGCTCCTTGCTCCATATAAGCCTGTGCATATCGGTTGTACCAATCGATAGAAGGATTTGCTTGAGAAAAAATTTGATTCGCCTCTTCATAGCGATGCGCATCAATTTTATTTAATCCAAGGTTGAGATCCGTATCTTGATTTCTGAATAAAAAGAGATATGTTACAAAAATTGTTGTAAAAATCAGTCCTAATCTAATCAAAGTTTTACGGGATTTGGGCTTAGATTTTTCTTTTAATTTTGGGTTTTTACTGATAGATTCTTGGCTAAAGAAGGGCTGTTCTTGCTGAAGAGTGGAAATTTGAGGATACGCCCCCTGAGAAGACTCTTCTATACCGATATTTTCGAGGAGATCTGTCTCTTGGGGATCAGGATAAGCTTCTTTCGAGCTAATATTAAAAGGATCTTTATCTAAATTATAATCTTCATCGCCAAGGCTGAACGGCGCATTCAAATCTTGTATATCCCCTATTTCGAGAGGCTCCGGAGATATTTCTAGAGATTGAGAGCTTATCGGTGCTGTGCTATTGTTATTTTCGCTAGGAGCATCGGGCGCTATTTGGCTATCTAATAAGCCGCTATCCATTTCAAGGTCGGGAAGATCATCTATTTCCAGATCATTGAGAGAAGTAAAATCAAGATCAGGCCCTTCAAGAGAAGGCTCTTCTAAATCTAGATTCTCAGTGTTTTGGCTCTGAGGCCGCCCCATTAATAAATCTTCTAAATCATCCTGAGGTTCTTGCGATTGAGGGGGCTCATCGAAGTTCATCTGTGGAGCACTTTGTTCTAATTCGATAGCAGGGCCAAAGATTTCCGGTTCTGAAGAATCAGTCTCTACCATCGAAGCATCAGCAGCGATTGGGTCAAATTCTAAAAGAGGGTCGTTTTCCATCATATCGAGCGTAGTAGACTCGTCAACATCCTCACTAGATTCATTTTCGCCCATGATGAGGGGGTCATCTAAAAATTGATCGGTATTTTGAGCATTGGTAGGAGCTTTTTGTAGTAGTTCCAAGTTATTTGCATCTAAGTCAGATAGCCCCTCATCATCGAGATCGAGATCTATATTCTCCAAAGAATCTTCTTCGAGGCTTTGATTCATAGTGTCAAGCGCAGGAGTCTCTAGTGCTAAGTCATCATCATTATTATCCCGCATCAAAGGACCATCATCCGAGAGAGATAATGCTTGATCGCGGATCTCAGATTCAAAATCATCAAAGCTACTTGGATCTAAAGGAGATTCGGACTCCATAGATTCAGAGAGGGGATCTTGATCATTAAAGTCAGGAGTCCCTAACGCTAAGTCATCATTATTATTCTGCATCAAAGGACCATCATCTGAGAGAGATAATTCTTGATCGGGGATCGCAGGTTCAAAATCTAGTAATTCTTTAAAGTCTCGATCCACCTCTTCTAGACTCGGTAAGTCCATTGAGAGGTCTTCTTCGACCTGCTTGGCATTAAAACTCTGAAAGGCTGTGTTCTTTACATCGCGCTCTTGATCTGCCAATAAGTTGAAAGGATTCTCCTCAGGATTCAGGTCAGAGGCAGCTGAATAGTCACCAAAATCCAGCAATTCTTCAAAGTCTTGATTAGTTGTATCAGTAGTAACTTGATTAGCCTCTTCTTCGCTAGGATCTTGAGAGGAAAATATGAAGTTATCAAAATTTTGATCACTTTCGCCCTCTTCAGGATTGGGTAGATCCATTGCAAGATCTTCATCAGCACGTTGAGCGCGAAAATTTTGAAAGGCTCCTTTCCCCATGTTTCGATCTTTATCCAGTAATTGAGTAAAAGGCATACTATTAAATGTATCTCCAGTTGAACGTAGCGGGTTTGGAGGAGAGGTAAAATCTCTATCTGAAGAGGGGAGATCTTGTTGTGCTTGTCGATGAGTATTAAAAAACTTAAAAGGAGGGGTTTCTTGATCAGTATCTGTAAAACCAGAAATAGGCCCACCTTGCTCAAGAATAGGATTTTCTATTCTTTTCTCCATGAAGTCAGAAGACTGCTGGAGATTCTCAAAATTTAAAATCTCTTCAATAGAAGGATTAATAATTGAAGAATTTAGCACTTGATCACTATTTGATCCACTTAAAATAGAGTCTAAATCAGAGTTTTTATCTAAAAAGTTTCCATTGGATTGGTTCGGATGATTGGATAAATCCGCATTCTCTTTTTTACGCTCCACAAGAACCTCAATTATATGGGAATAAATTTATTAAACCTATCGGTTAGTATTTAAATTTTATAAGTAATAAATATTCTGGGATTTCAATGAATAAGATCACGATCCAAGCGTTCAGCAAGATAAACCTTTTTTTAGAGGTGCCATCACTCAGAGAAGATGGTTTTCATAATATTTTCAGCTATATAGCCCCATTAGGATGGGCGGATACCTTAGAAGTCAATAAAACAAGGGGTGATGGAGTAGAGTTTTATTGTAACGATTCAGTGCTACAAAATCAAGGATTTAATGCACTTAACCTTAAGAAAGCGGTGGATATTATGATGCCCTATGCTCGAAATCATTGTTCTTTGAGAGTCGCTTTAACAAAGAGAGTTCCTTATGGGGCTGGACTAGGAATCGCATCATCCAATGCAGTGGCGCTGATGAAGGTCTTAAATGTTTTTTGGAGCTGTGGCCTTACAACCGATGAAATGGCAACACTTTCAAGGTCGATAGGGAGCGATTGTCCCTTATTCTTTAAGCATCAAATAGCAAGCTGCGAAGGAAGAGGTGATCTTGTGAGTTTTATCCGCCCTAAGCCTATGAAGTTTCCACTACTCGTTTTTATTCCTAAAAATATCCGAATCAAAACAGAAGAAGCTTACTCTCTACTTAAAAACAGGGGTTTTTACACCTCAAGATATCTGAGTAGGTTAAAGTGGAAGAAATTTTTAACTACTTTTAACCCATATAGTCTTTTAGGATTAGAGAGCCATAATGACTTCGAGCACTTAGTGACAGAGAGAGAACCTATCTATAAGATGCTCAAAGAAATCCTTAAAGAATTTTCTTTTTGCTACTCCCTCACAGGAACAGGAAGTGCCTATTATGGTCTTTTCCATAATCGCTCTATGGTATATGAGTTGATGAGAAGGTGGGGACATTTTATTAGGAAATATTTTGACTTACATCTATCAATTTTGTAAATTTATATGATATTGGGATGTAGCCAAGCTGGTAAGGCATTGGTTTTTG
>JAGXCT010031070.1:0-11552 GCA_022495035.1 Philopotamus ludificatus
ACATCGTGGACCATTTCATCAATTCGCCGTTGTACAGTGTTATTGCTCAAAGGATTTTTTTTAATAATATCAGACGGTTGCATGTGCAAAATAGTACGCAGAACCTCGCTTACAGGTGGTAGAATCAGTTTTTCTCCAATAGTATGCGATTTTCCCGATTTAATAATAAGCAAAGAAATTTTGAAAAAGGCATTTTTTTTTTTGGTTGCGGCTGAAAAAATCCCTTTTCATACTTGTCGACCGACCGTCATAGGCCCCTAGCTGTTGTCCTGATTTTACCAAAAACTTTTGGTATGTAAATATTAGTACATCATGGCCCCCTTTTTGCTTTCCAGGGCCAATGGTTTAGATCCTCTATCCATTTGCTGAATATATTTCTATTACCAAAACACTTCACGAGACCTATACTAGATGTGGGTAGAGCCGACATTATCGGACGGGATTTTCCAGTAAAATGAATATATGTACTGTAATTACCGAGAGAGCTTTCATTTCTTTTGCGAGTTCTATCATGTCCTGCGTTGCACGCAGATTGGTGTTGAGCGCAACGTTCAGCGGCTCGTTGAATCTAACTGTGGCCGCCACGTGAAACACGACATTAGTCTGTAATTATATATGTTTGTTAAATTCAATATTTAGTAAAATATTCTAACGCTGCAATATATCACCTCTCGGATTAATTCGTCTCTGTCCTGGCCTAGGAGTCCGAGTCCGACTCGTTCGCAGTCGCCGATTACGATTTTAACTTTTTCTTTGAAATTCGGATTGTCTTTGACTAGCCTCGAAAATATCTAGAATAACGTAATGATCATTGCCTGATTTAAACGTGATAAATATTATTTGTACCCACCGCCGATCCCAGCAAATCGTTCAGACGTTGCGACGTGTCCTTTCCTTTCTTTTCTCGCATCAATACGTAAATGTTGCCGATCTTCGGACACGACCACATCAACTTTTCAATCAATACTAAAAATAAAAATATATGTATAAACGTTTCATTAGAAAAGATTTTAAAAATATTTATTAAGTAATACAAACTTTTTCCGAGATATCCCGTAGCTCCAGTTACGAATACATTTTTTCCAGAGTAAAACTGCTGGATGTCGGTTGTGTTACTCGGTAACGTATTGACAGGCGATTCCAACGGGTCCTTGCTGACGACCTCCATTTCTGAAATGGTTATCAAATTATCTATTAATAAAATTCGTTCGTGACATTGTTTTTGTATGGAAAATTCCTTCACTGTTGATTAATTAACATGCATGGCTTTGAACATATATTTTAATAAGATTAAACCATCATCTTAATTCAAGTATGAAACATTTCCACATAATGTGATTATTATTTATTTTAATATCATACCATCAGCGGAATTATTTTATTCGCCTCTAACTTTTTCGGTATGTACGTCAATTTCTAATGCCGTTGTCTTGTATATGTTCTATGGTATATGTTCTAACTTAATTTTAATTGTAGGATTTATTTAAAGACGGAAGAATTGTGCACCATCTACAATTAACATATCCAACAGAACCGTCATCGATAGGACTCTGGAGCAGAAATAAATAATATGGAGAGTTATATCTATAGAGTTATACCTTTCGATGGCCTTCGAAACAAAGCGAGAGGGCTAAACGCACTCGCCAGATATCATCAACCTTTTTTAATACCATAATCCAAAATACAAGGAAGAAATCGAAGAGATTTATGGACGAGCGAATATTCTAGAATGAATTATTTTAAAATATCGACGAACCACCCCTTTGACGCCAGAATATGGCAAAGGATTGGACACAACTCCGACGACTTGGAAGCTGACCACGCCTTGAGATCGAGCGGGTGTAGCTGATCCACAGTTCCATCAGAGTAGCGGGCTTAGTGCTGAAACCCGAGTGTATAATCGAAGATACCGACCGAATGCCGGGTATGCTCGTCGGACAACGACACGCTCTCTCCGATGCCGCAGAGCGCTGACTTCGTTCGCGGCATGGCCGCAATTCGCAGACTTCGCTCGTGCTAGTGCTGTAGTTTTGCGCGTCGTCTTTACGTCCGCCATACATCGGATAAGACCCCATACATAAGGCCCATACGCCAAAGAATCTTCGCAACAAGCCGACTGGGGGAGATCGACGTAACTACTTCGACGTATTGAAACCGACCCGATCGCTATTATATGTACTAATCATTCTCGTTTTATGTCTGTATTTTAAATGCAATATAAATACGAATGTCATCGAAAATAACTATGAAGTCAGATCATTCTATACCTGAGAATGTTTCCATATAAATGCGCGAAAATACAAACAAAAATACTGGTTTTGTGAATAAGATCCAGTCGCTGTCAACTTTCAAATTATTGTGTATTTTCGTAAAATACAAATATTTTATATGACCTTCAATGTGATTTTGCATAAATTAAATTGGTTACAAAATTTAAGATAATATTTTTTATGACGATGATTTCACCGTCAAACCAGTAAAAATTATGTATGAATGGGGGCGCTGGACGCCAGGGATGCGCTTTTCATATGGCTGGATTGTGCGGCGCACACAGGTGCCGGAAAATTAAGCCTTTAATTTAATTTTAATTTTATCATTTCGCTAAATTACACATATATGTCGTCACATGTGTATGAAAAACTAACCATTAAAGATTTTTACCTAGAATTTTACGTTCAAAATCTCATCTCCGGTCGACAATGACGACATTTGTATAATTTAGGTAATATCTATAAGTTAGCCTTGGCAAAATCAATTTGTGGGCATTTTGTAAATTCAGTCAAAGTAATTTTACAACCGGATGACCTTATATTAATCGTCCAGATTCGCAACCAGTTGCTTCAAATAAAATAACACCGAACGAAACGAGCCCAACACCATCCATTAATAATTAGTCAACCCTCGGAAATGGAACATTTTTTTGTTCGACCCACAACAATATATCCTCGAATTAGTCAAATAAAACACAGATTTTATTATTTACTCTTAAAAGCTGTTCTTGTTCTCGATTCCTTCACATCTGCTGCATACAAAACTGAATAATATATAGAAGCTTTATCTTTCACTAGAGTGGAAAAATAATCCCATTTCCATTTTTCAGTAAAACTTCGATTTTCATCCCCATCTTTTTGTAACATTTTATATCATGAAATAAAGTAAAAATGTAAAATCTTTGAAGGGCCGTACGAGAAAGTGTGGCGAGCCGCATGGTTGCTCACTCCTGATATAGAAGGAACTAGAATTTATTTTCTAATTGTTATTCCATTTCAAATAATATTAAATAAGAATCATGGCCAAATTTAAATATTTTAGATCTGTCTTGACGCAAATGCCGATTTTCGATTTATTTATTCTAAATGACAAACGGTGCAAATAAAAGACAGGTTTAAATGAATATGCATTTTAAATTTTTCTGACAAAATTATGACAATTTTACTTACAAATGTATAATTAGTTTTTATAGAACTCCCAGAATGCGTATACACTCATCCCTCGAGTTGCCCAGTAGATAAAAAAGAAAGATAGATTATATCAAATAAAAATCCGCGAAAATTGAGATTCTATACATAATTGAGAGATGATTTACAAAAAAATTCACCCAACTACCATATGCAGGGCGTTTCAGGGAAAATACGAGTTTGGAGGCTACTCATATTTTAGAGACTCTTAAAAAATAACCTAGTGGTGGAAAGCATAGAAAACCCTTTTCTTGTCTTCCCCTAAATATTTTGCGACCCAGGGCAGCTGCCACCACCACTGCCCTGCACATATGATCATCATTCGGTTGATCAGTTTTGGATTATCATTATTTATATTATTATTGTTGCTGTTACTATCAAAATGTATACTATCGTTACATCAATTATATTTTCTGTCCTCATACAAAAAATAATTAAATTATATATTGAACGGCGTTCATTTTAATTTAAATAATATTATTTTGAGCACGTGTTGATTTTTTAAGACACGTGAGCTCATCTCTATAATAAAAACAGAGTTTTTCCTAATTTTTAAATAATATATTTAAATTGTGGTAATGTAATGATGTCGTGATGACGACAAAACCAGTTCTAAAAATCTATTATTCCAAGTTTTAGCATAAATTCGCAACATTTCGACGACACTCTGAACTTTTGGACACATTACCAAAATTAATCAATAATCAAATATGTTGCCTTTTACAAAATGATACCCGCGCTTAACGTGACGATTTCGACATGACGTCTTAAATAATGTCGTTTCGCAAAATTTATGGCGCTTTCGTTGCTGTATTTTGATTTAATCCCTTTAAAAAAAAAATTTACAGATCAAAAAAAAAGATGACCACGAATTAAAAAAAATAATTAAAACAAAATGATTTTTTGAATAAAATTGTTATGTGATGAAGGGAAAAACCTGTGAAATATGCTGACATAAGGTTTAATAAAAAAATAAGAAGAGTTTTTTTAATTGCGTTTGCTGTAGAAGTGAATGTCACATTTTTTTCTAGTCTTGGTATACTTTTCCCTGACGTATTATGGCATTGATGCCCGTATAAGGAAACAAAATTGAAAATTTCGCGTAATTTTATTTTTAATTATATTTTATGGGTTTTAGGCCATTAGAAACAAAAATCTTTTTGTACTGATAATTATTCAAGTATTAGTTGTATGGCTTATTTTAGGAACCTCTTTGACATTATTTTGTATTATTTTGTATGGCATTATAAGTCCGGATTTAGGCGGATCATTTTCACTTTTTAATCAGTTTTATAGTGATAGAGGACGTTTCTCGCTCAAACGGTCGTAGCGGAAAAGCTTCATATTTTCTTCTTCGATTCGCCCAGATTTGACCGAATACAATAAGTCATTTGCGCGTAAGTCGAGGCTCCTGTTCAAGGATTCGTTTGAAATATCAAGGTTAGTAACAAAAGTTATTTATTGCAAGTAGCTCAGGTGTTTACCTCGATTTGACAAAAATTGCCAATGCATAGAGTTGAACTTGACACAAAATATATCCTAGACATAGATATATATCAATTATTCGTAGAGCTAAAATTATTATATTATATTGATATTTGCAAAAAATATTACGTACAGCGATAACAACATTTGCACGTGCAATGAATAGACATAGTCGCCGTCATTTGAATACAAATGTTTGTCATTAATATTAACTTAATTACGATTATACACTATAATCATTAATAAACCATTCAGAAAATGGATAAGTGTATACACCTTGATTTAAATTGCCCTATATCCAAGATGTGACGCGAGAAGCACTAGTTTATGTATGAGACAAAGAAATGATGATACCTGTTATTGATGTGTTTCTGAATACACACACGATGGTATTGGCTATTAGGACTGGACGGTGGTCCGCGAGGAACTACGTCGACAACTGCTTTAGCTCAGCAGTGTCTGTGTCATTTAAGAGAGAAACAACCCAGTCTTCTATTCAAATTTATGAATATTAAGCAATCGGACTATGGACAATATGGCCAATTTAGTGTATTTTTTAAAAACAAAGCTTGACCGCTTTCGGACGTTCGATCAAGGATTTACAAACTACCGTCCATTTTAGACCTCCGAAACATTTCACTGCATATAAAAATTAATACAAGTCCAACACTACCCCAATGATTTTTTATTAGGATTGTAAAGAAAACGCATTCAGGTCTAATATGAGGCATAAAAAAATATTATACAGGAGGGCCTCGACTTTCGCACATAACTCGTTAACCTTTACCACTCTGGATAAAAAAAACATACGAATTTTTAATATTTATATATATATATATATAAATATTAAAAATTCGTATGTTTTTTTTATCCAGAGTGGTAAAGGTTAACGAGTTATGTGCGAAAGTCGAGGCCCTCCTGTATAATATTTTTTTATGCCTCATATTAGACCTGAATGCGTTTTCTTTACAATCCTAATAAAAAATCATTGGGGTAGTGTTGGACTTGTATTAATTTTTATATGCAGTGAAATGTTTCGGAGGTCTAAAATGGACGGTAGTTTGTAAATCCTTGATCGAACGTCCGAAAGCGGTCAAGCTTTGTTTTTAAAAAATACACTAAATTGGCCATATTGTCCATAGTCCGATTGCTTAATATTCATAAATTTGAATAGAAGACTGGGTTGTTTCTCTCTTAAATGACACAGACACTGCTGAGCTAAAGCAGTTGTCGACGTAGTTCCTCGCGGACCACCGTCCAGTCCTAATAGCCAATACCATCGTGTGTGTATTCAGAAACACATCAATAACAGGTATCATCATTTCTTTGTCTCATACATAAACTAGTGCTTCTCGCGTCACATCTTGGATATAGGGCAATTTAAATCAAGGTGTATACACTTATCCATTTTCTGAATGGTTTATTAATGATTATAGTGTATAATCGTAATTAAGTTAATATTAATGACAAACATTTGTATTCAAATGACGGCGACTATGTCTATTCATTGCACGTGCAAATGTTGTTATCGCTGTACGTAATATTTTTTGCAAATATCAATATAATATAATAATTTTAGCTCTACGAATAATTGATATATATCTATGTCTAGGATATATTTTGTGTCAAGTTCAACTCTATGCATTGGCAATTTTTGTCAAATCGAGGTAAACACCTGAGCTACTTGCAATAAATAACTTTTGTTACTAACCTTGATATTTCAAACGAATCCTTGAACAGGAGCCTCGACTTACGCGCAAATGACTTATTGTATTCGGTCAAATCTGGGCGAATCGAAGAAGAAAATATGAAGCTTTTCCGCTACGACCGTTTGAGCGAGAAACGTCCTCTATCACTATAAAACTGATTAAAAAGTGAAAATGATCCGCCTAAATCCGGACTTATAATGCCATACAAAATAATACAAAATAATGTCAAAGAGGTTCCTAAAATAAGCCATACAACTAATACTTGAATAATTATCAGTACAAAAAGATTTTTGTTTCTAATGGCCTAAAACCCATAAAATATAATTAAAAATAAAATTACGCGAAATTTTCAATTTTGTTTCCTTATACGGGCATCAATGCCATAATACGTCAGGGAAAAGTATACCAAGACTAGAAAAAAATGTGACATTCACTTCTACAGCAAACGCAATTAAAAAAACTCTTCTTATTTTTTTATTAAACCTTATGTCAGCATATTTCACAGGTTTTTCCCTTCATCACATAACAATTTTATTCAAAAAATCATTTTGTTTTAATTATTTTTTTTAATTCGTGGTCATCTTTTTTTTTGATCTGTAAATTTTTTTTTTAAAGGGATTAAATCAAAATACAGCAACGAAAGCGCCATAAATTTTGCGAAACGACATTATTTAAGACGTCATGTCGAAATCGTCACGTTAAGCGCGGGTATCATTTTGTAAAAGGCAACATATTTGATTATTGATTAATTTTGGTAATGTGTCCAAAAGTTCAGAGTGTCGTCGAAATGTTGCGAATTTATGCTAAAACTTGGAATAATAGATTTTTAGAACTGGTTTTGTCGTCATCACGACATCATTACATTACCACAATTTAAATATATTATTTAAAAATTAGGAAAAACTCTGTTTTTATTATAGAGATGAGCTCACGTGTCTTAAAAAATCAACACGTGCTCAAAATAATATTATTTAAATTAAAATGAACGCCGTTCAATATATAATTTAATTATTTTTTGTATGAGGACAGAAAATATAATTGATGTAACGATAGTATACATTTTGATAGTAACAGCAACAATAATAATATAAATAATGATAATCCAAAACTGATCAACCGAATGATGATCATATGTGCAGGGCAGTGGTGGTGGCAGCTGCCCTGGGTCGCAAAATATTTAGGGGAAGACAAGAAAAGGGTTTTCTATGCTTTCCACCACTAGGTTATTTTTTAAGAGTCTCTAAAATATGAGTAGCCTCCAAACTCGTATTTTCCCTGAAACGCCCTGCATATGGTAGTTGGGTGAATTTTTTTGTAAATCATCTCTCAATTATGTATAGAATCTCAATTTTCGCGGATTTTTATTTGATATAATCTATCTTTCTTTTTTATCTACTGGGCAACTCGAGGGATGAGTGTATACGCATTCTGGGAGTTCTATAAAAACTAATTATACATTTGTAAGTAAAATTGTCATAATTTTGTCAGAAAAATTTAAAATGCATATTCATTTAAACCTGTCTTTTATTTGCACCGTTTGTCATTTAGAATAAATAAATCGAAAATCGGCATTTGCGTCAAGACAGATCTAAAATATTTAAATTTGGCCATGATTCTTATTTAATATTATTTGAAATGGAATAACAATTAGAAAATAAATTCTAGTTCCTTCTATATCAGGAGTGAGCAACCATGCGGCTCGCCACACTTTCTCGTACGGCCCTTCAAAGATTTTACATTTTTACTTTATTTCATGATATAAAATGTTACAAAAAGATGGGGATGAAAATCGAAGTTTTACTGAAAAATGGAAATGGGATTATTTTTCCACTCTAGTGAAAGATAAAGCTTCTATATATTATTCAGTTTTGTATGCAGCAGATGTGAAGGAATCGAGAACAAGAACAGCTTTTAAGAGTAAATAATAAAATCTGTGTTTTATTTGACTAATTCGAGGATATATTGTTGTGGGTCGAACAAAAAAATGTTCCATTTCCGAGGGTTGACTAATTATTAATGGATGGTGTTGGGCTCGTTTCGTTCGGTGTTATTTTATTTGAAGCAACTGGTTGCGAATCTGGACGATTAATATAAGGTCATCCGGTTGTAAAATTACTTTGACTGAATTTACAAAATGCCCACAAATTGATTTTGCCAAGGCTAACTTATAGATATTACCTAAATTATACAAATGTCGTCATTGTCGACCGGAGATGAGATTTTGAACGTAAAATTCTAGGTAAAAATCTTTAATGGTTAGTTTTTCATACACATGTGACGACATATATGTGTAATTTAGCGAAATGATAAAATTAAAATTAAATTAAAGGCTTAATTTTCCGGCACCTGTGTGCGCCGCACAATCCAGCCATATGAAAAGCGCATCCCTGGCGTCCAGCGCCCCCATTCATACATAATTTTTACTGGTTTGACGGTGAAATCATCGTCATAAAAAATATTATCTTAAATTTTGTAACCAATTTAATTTATGCAAAATCACATTGAAGGTCATATAAAATATTTGTATTTTACGAAAATACACAATAATTTGAAAGTTGACAGCGACTGGATCTTATTCACAAAACCAGTATTTTTGTTTGTATTTTCGCGCATTTATATGGAAACATTCTCAGGTATAGAATGATCTGACTTCATAGTTATTTTCGATGACATTCGTATTTATATTGCATTTAAAATACAGACATAAAACGAGAATGATTAGTACATATAATAGCGATCGGGTCGGTTTCAATACGTCGAAGTAGTTACGTCGATCTCCCCCAGTCGGCTTGTTGCGAAGATTCTTTGGCGTATGGGCCTTATGTATGGGGTCTTATCCGATGTATGGCGGACGTAAAGACGACGCGCAAAACTACAGCACTAGCACGAGCGAAGTCTGCGAATTGCGGCCATGCCGCGAACGAAGTCAGCGCTCTGCGGCATCGGAGAGAGCGTGTCGTTGTCCGACGAGCATACCCGGCATTCGGTCGGTATCTTCGATTATACACTCGGGTTTCAGCACTAAGCCCGCTACTCTGATGGAACTGTGGATCAGCTACACCCGCTCGATCTCAAGGCGTGGTCAGCTTCCAAGTCGTCGGAGTTGTGTCCAATCCTTTGCCATATTCTGGCGTCAAAGGGGTGGTTCGTCGATATTTTAAAATAATTCATTCTAGAATATTCGCTCGTCCATAAATCTCTTCGATTTCTTCCTTGTATTTTGGATTATGGTATTAAAAAAGGTTGATGATATCTGGCGAGTGCGTTTAGCCCTCTCGCTTTGTTTCGAAGGCCATCGAAAGGTATAACTCTATAGATATAACTCTCCATATTATTTATTTCTGCTCCAGAGTCCTATCGATGACGGTTCTGTTGGATATGTTAATTGTAGATGGTGCACAATTCTTCCGTCTTTAAATAAATCCTACAATTAAAATTAAGTTAGAACATATACCATAGAACATATACAAGACAACGGCATTAGAAATTGACGTACATACCGAAAAAGTTAGAGGCGAATAAAATAATTCCGCTGATGGTATGATATTAAAATAAATAATAATCACATTATGTGGAAATGTTTCATACTTGAATTAAGATGATGGTTTAATCTTATTAAAATATATGTTCAAAGCCATGCATGTTAATTAATCAACAGTGAAGGAATTTTCCATACAAAAACAATGTCACGAACGAATTTTATTAATAGATAATTTGATAACCATTTCAGAAATGGAGGTCGTCAGCAAGGACCCGTTGGAATCGCCTGTCAATACGTTACCGAGTAACACAACCGACATCCAGCAGTTTTACTCTGGAAAAAATGTATTCGTAACTGGAGCTACGGGATATCTCGGAAAAAGTTTGTATTACTTAATAAATATTTTTAAAATCTTTTCTAATGAAACGTTTATACATATATTTTTATTTTTAGTATTGATTGAAAAGTTGATGTGGTCGTGTCCGAAGATCGGCAACATTTACGTATTGATGCGAGAAAAGAAAGGAAAGGACACGTCGCAACGTCTGAACGATTTGCTGGGATCGGCGGTGGGTACAAATAATATTTATCACGTTTAAATCAGGCAATGATCATTACGTTATTCTAGATATTTTCGAGGCTAGTCAAAGACAATCCGAATTTCAAAGAAAAAGTTAAAATCGTAATCGGCGACTGCGAACGAGTCGGACTCGGACTCCTAGGCCAGGACAGAGACGAATTAATCCGAGAGGTGATATATTGCAGCGTTAGAATATTTTACTAAATATTGAATTTAACAAACATATATAATTACAGACTAATGTCGTGTTTCACGTGGCGGCCACAGTTAGATTCAACGAGCCGCTGAACGTTGCGCTCAACACCAATCTGCGTGCAACGCAGGACATGATAGAACTCGCAAAAGAAATGAAAGCTCTCTCGGTAATTACAGTACATATATTCATTTTACTGGAAAATCCCGTCCGATAATGTCGGCTCTACCCACATCTAGTATAGGTCTCGTGAAGTGTTTTGGTAATAGAAATATATTCAGCAAATGGATAGAGGATCTAAACCATTGGCCCTGGAAAGCAAAAAGGGGGCCATGATGTACTAATATTTACATACCAAAAGTTTTTGGTAAAATCAGGACAACAGCTAGGGGCCTATGACGGTCGGTCGACAAGTATGAAAAGGGATTTTTTCAGCCGCAACCAAAAAAAAAAATGCCTTTTTCAAAATTTCTTTGCTTATTATTAAATCGGGAAAATCGCATACTATTGGAGAAAAACTGATTCTACCACCTGTAAGCGAGGTTCTGCGTACTATTTTGCACATGCAACCGTCTGATATTATTAAAAAAAATCCTTTGAGCAATAACACTGTACAACGGCGAATTGATGAAATGGTCCACGATGT
>JAGXCT010031071.1:0-11572 GCA_022495035.1 Philopotamus ludificatus
TCATTAAAAAATGTCCAAATCGGTAATCATCATCGTATGGGCTTTGCCAGACTCTTGAATGGCAATCGAGGCTAAAGGGACCTGAGTCTCGCACGTGATTTTAGAGCTCCGTCTTGGTATGCGGTTTTTTGTAAAGAGTTTCCTTCTTCTGTTATTTACCCTCTCGACTGTGTCCAGGCAAGTGGGAGAGAGTTTGCCTCGGTATATTCATTATCCTCTTCTCTATGCGATATCTGCTTATAACGAGTCACAAGTGACTAGTCGCGAAGTGTCATAAATACCATACAGTAATAAATAACTGTCAGGTAGACAGTTTTTATTCTTTGTATTTACTCGCAGTAAGTCACCGGACAAGGAGATTTTTGTTTTTACTAGGTAGATGGCTTGTCAGTCATTCGATAACTATTTAGTGTGATGGACGTTATAGTGATTTTATTCCGATCCCTTAAAATGGAGAATCAAAAGTTCGATTTCAATGGCGACATTTTAAATGCGATATTGGAACAAAATCCACGTCAAAAGACAAGGGAGTTCGCAGTGAGACTCAATACGTTCCAATCTAGGGTTTATCGCCACCTGGAAAATTTGGGGAACATAATCTATATATCTAGCCAAAAATCTCCTATCACGGCATAAAATCGAGCTTTTTTTGGACAAGGCAATAACAGGCGACGAAAAACGGATTAACTATCAAAATATTGTCGATTATTAACATCCTTAATTATTTCCCCATGGGAAAGATCTCCTCAATGAGTGGTCCCCTAAAAAGAAGGAAGAGGAGCGAAAGTGGCGAGACTCGACCAATTATCGGTCAACAGGTTAGGGTTTTCCTTCCCAGGCATATTGGTTCAGTGGTGAAAAATTCGTTAGATACCAGATTTGTATATGCGCATATAGATATATAGAATGAGGACAAGGCAATAACAGGCGACGAAAAACGGATTAACTATCAAAATATTGTCTCCAAAAGACGGGATGGGACCCTATGGTGAGATTATCCAGGTATAATCCACCAAGAGCTGATGAAGCGAAACGATTACTGCCGATACATACAAAACTACTGGAAAAGCGTCTTGTATTTGTCGATCGGAAAGGCGTTATCCTGTTACACGATTACGCCAGATCACACACGGCAAAAGTGACTCAAGTAAAAATTCTGGGACTCAACTTGGACGCTTTGCCACATCCACTCTACTCCTCAGATCTTGCTCCTATGGACTGCCACCTTTTCTATTCCTTACAAAAAAAAATAATGGAAAAACTTTAAGAAAATGGAAAGTCAATCAGGCCCTCGATACTTTCTTTCAATACAAACCCACCAAATGTTATGAGAAGGGGATAAATAAAATCTCAATAAGATGGGAGAAGTTTATAAATATACCTAATATATATACAAATACGTACATACATCTGCCTAAAACGAGTCTTAAGTAAAAAGTCGATTATTAACTTCCTTAATGATTTCCCCATGGGAATGATCTCCTCAATGAGTGGTCCCCTAAAAAGAAGGAAGAGGAGCGAAGATGGCGAGACTCGACCAATATCGGTCAACAGGTTAGGGTTTTCCTTCCCAGGGCATATTGGTTCAGTGGTGAAAAATCCGTTAGAGAACAGATTTATAAATGCGCAAATAGATATATAGAATGAGGTAAAACGACACGATCTAATAATTTAAGATTAGGCTACTAATAATATATATTTTATTTAGCGGTAAGAGTTTCGCAAGTCGTGGGCATTAATTTCGCTCTTTTATTCGATGTGATTGTGGTTTTTTTTTAATTTTCGTTTGTTTGTGTAACACCCTGTACCGAAGAGCTAGTTTCTCTTCTCGCATATTCCTGCTCGATGATTGATAGTTAAATTGCTCGCTGCAATCATCTACCAATAATTAAATCGGACGTAAAAATAATCGCATGCCCGTAACCAATTACCTCTCGTTCTGCGATAAAGAGTTGATCTAGTCTGTGGAGTAGCGCACTTTTCTGAAAAACCAGTTCCCAGTGAATCGGCATATTTATTGAAAATTAAAAAAAAAACTGTATCGCAATATGTGTCAGAATGTAGATCGATGCATAGAGATTCTATTAATAAATTCATTTAAATATTTATTAAAGAAAATTTTGAAGAATTATTCTTACGTTTTTAATTGCTTCTTTCAGCATTATAAATATCAAAATAATAATGATCCATACTACCGAATGCCTAATTTTTATTTAAATTTAAAATTGATGTCAATATAATAAAAAAATGCCCTATTTTTTGCACGGTTTTGAAATAACACGGTCCACTAAAAGTAACAATCACTATGTTTTTTCACTACTCATTTTTAATAACACGAGTATTTTCAACTCTCTTCAATTCGCGTCGTTAGGTCCTAGTGTTTAGTTTTTGTACGAATGCTAGCACTTTTTACATAGTATTTTTACACGGTTTTTAATGGAACGTATTTATCATTTAAAAAACAGTTAAATGGTTTTTAATATAATAAAATGGAATATGCTTATGGACTTGGATATGATACCAGATTTATAAAAACACTGAATATATTATTGAATTATAAATAAAAAAAAATATTTCAGACCAAAAGGCGCGTCGTCCATATGGCCAAATTGTGCGGCGCACACAGATAAAATTACAGACACATTAAATTATCATCAGCATCATCATTTACCAGCCACAATACACTCACGCGCTCAGTTTATGAACCTTAGTATACTCTTGAATGGTAGTCGGGTCCAAGGAAGTCGGGGACTCACAATGGCGTAAGGACTCCCCTTTTCCGTCCATATCCAAACCGTCTTGGTATTTAGTTTTTTATAAAGAAGTTTCCCTCTCTTAGCCATTGCTAGCTTTAGCCGTGTATCTTCCACCATTCTCGATATCAGATTTTATTATTCTTACTGTGTCCAGGCAAATGGGGCGAAGTTTGTCTCAGTATTCACTTTCTATTTCTCTAGGAGTTCCTTTCTTTAAAGACCTTTCCAAAGGAGAGGTCCCATAATAAGTAAGAAGAGTTAGCTATGGTATCGAAACTAGGTAGATAATCTAAATTCATTTTAGGGTTTTCCTTCTTAGGGTATATTGATTCCACTGGTGAGAAAGAGATATTTAATTAAAAAAAATCAGATTAGTAACGGAAATTCATCGACTATTGATTGCTAGTTATTAACAACTTCATGAGCGTTGACGCCAATACGTAAAGCTAGATACGCGCTTAAATAAATCACAGTTTTATTATTGTATCTTCTCGTAAATTATGAAAGGATCACTCTCTAGCCTAATTTATTCCAATTGCATTCTTACTTTGTTAATAGATGTTCAATGCAATTTAAGACTTTACAGGCAATACGATTTTTTTGCGTAAAAATCCAAAAAATGGACCGAAAAGGGTTGAAAAAAATATAAAAACATTTTTATTTTTTTAATATGATTATATGCCTCAAATTAAAAGCAAAAAAACAACATTTTTTTAGAACGTATTGGCAAAAATAATTCATGCATGAAGTTTTTAATAGAATATTTTATTTGATTTTGATTGGTTTAGTTTATTATGTAACATATTAATTGGCGATTAGGCTGCTAACAGTATGCATATATTTTAATGGGAGAGTTTTTAGAGAGATTTCAATGCTTATGTATGCCGAACAGGAGCGCGCCGTCCATATGGCCATATTGTGCGGCGCACACAAGCGCCGGAAATAAGGGCACAAAGGTAATTAAAGATTTTATTTTTGTTTTGAATGAAATATTAACAGTTAAATTTAAAATAACATAATACCGATGGGGTAAATTATGACTACGCCTATCCAGTCATTCATCACACAACCTCCTGTCCAAACATTCTGCACAGGAATTCCACGAAACTGTTGACACACATGCATGTCGGCAAACACCGAAACCGCCACAAAAGCAGTGGAATTTCCTGATCGTTCTGCCACTCTATGTGTACAGCCGGTTCTTCTGCTTTCATTGATCATTCCCATCGTCCATTGTCGAGATTCATTAACATTGATCACGAGACATATGCCGGTTGTGCAACAGCCTCAGCAGCGGCTCTGTGGCAATTCCAATCGTTACAACCCGCGGTTATATGTGCACCTTGAATAATTACCGTCGACAATCGACATCGCTTCTGTAACGCATTACCATGATTAGCTTTGCTTGTTATCCAGCTTGTTATAATGCGATCATCATCTGTTGGCAAATCCGCAATGTGACCGAGCGATGAAAAATATTTCTCCGCAGTTTTTCTGCATTTCTCGTATATTTTTTTTAAATGCGTATATCGTCATTATTTTAATATGCATATTCATACGCATAATGTATCTGCAAAAGCGCAACTCCACGCGAGTCTTCAACGCAAATGAGGCCTCAGAGCAAATTGGAGAATAACTTATTATAATTAGCATTTCATGCAGTTAAATGCATAGGTACCAGCAAATGTGCACAACCTTTCATACGTATGTTACCGATTACCCAACAATTTTAGCCAATTTTCGCAGGGCATTCGCACAAAGGCGTGCATGTACCATCGCTACCGCTCGAATTGCGGCAACAAGTCAAATAATAATGAAGAAAAATAAAAATAATCATCAAATTGCTGTGGACTTTAAAGAAATCGATGATTTTTGATTATTTTTTTATTATTTTTATGTGCAATTTACGTCCTTGCATTACTTCTTGGAACGGATGACTTTTGTGCAATAATTGGTGTGCGTGTTGAGCACAGTTGACCATGGCTTCACCGCCCTAGGCAGCGACCGATATAAGCAATTATTACAATTCCCGACACCAAAACTATATATATATATATATAAATATACGAAAAATTATGTATATATCACGCGATGCTTAAAAACTTCTGCTCTGGGTAAGCACACATTTATTTTTTATTTAAAAAAAAAATGTGCACGTCAATCATCGAGTGCGTTGAACGCGCACAGGGACGAATCCCGAAACAAAATCGCCGCGGAAATATTTGCAAAACATTCGTAAAACATCGCCGTACTCATTTCTAATAGTTCTTCAACGGTTATACCCTCTGGTTTTGAATTAAAGCATTTTTTTTGCGCGGCGGACGCAACAACAACAAAATCATTCGCGCGTCAATCAAAATATTCAACAACGCAGACAAGTGTATTCACAGTATTTTTTTGTTATTAATAAATTTGACCAAAGCGTAGCTCGTATGACAGTTGATCCCATTACTAGATATCGGCTACCAGTATTGATAAAAAAAAATATTTTCAAACGCCTCCGAGCGATACGGCTCGGAGAATGGTTCTCGGAATTGTCCAAATTGATTCCGATGCCGTATTCATTTCATCAGTATTCCATTCAGCACCGTATAAACGTATCTATCGAAAATAATTGAAGTCATGGCGGTGAAAGATACACCGTGAGACCTGTGGCATTTTTCTATTATTTCATGTCTAGTTATGTTGCACGCTGAAAATCATATACGGCCAAATTAATGGCATAAGGAAGCAATCGTATGACAAAATTGAAGACGTTGACCAACGGTTCGGCTTTTGTTCCATGAATGGTGCACAACCGTTTGAAATTAAACCAATTTGCGGTCGGCCCTGTCATGTGACATGCGACACAAATGGTCATGTGAGAGGGTCATCCTGAAAGACAGGACATTGGGGCAATAAATATGTCTTGTTTGAAACAATAAATATATTATAGGGTTTGAAGAACTGCTACAAGGCTAGATTCTGTGTCTGATTTGAACTGGGCACGTGTGCGAAGAACCAATGAACTCTCACAAAACTCTTATATATGCTTCAGGGATCGGCAAACATTTTTTGTTAAAAAAAAATGCATTTTACAAAATTCCGATCAATCTAAATTAGTCGGAAAAGGATTATGTAAAATATCTTCTTCAAAACTTTGTTATAAAATTATTATCCGAATTTAGGCTCAAAAAATATGTTTCTTCAAAACTGTAAAGATATCCGTAATTCTTTAATTTTTTACAATACTGAAAATTTACAAGGCGGCATGTATCAGTGACTAGATTAATATTTTATATACGAGTAGTTTTCTTCTAGTATTAATTCACAGTGGTACCTCGTGTTTACGTACCCGGAATTTACGTTGTCCCGCTATATGCGCATTTAAATTTTGAGGCCCCCTCCAATAAAATATTACCCCTTTAAAATATTTTCTCTACCCCTACACCCATTCTGTGCACCCATGTGCATTCTATAGCGCACGTTTTTTTTACTTATTTTGAATGTATAATTAATTTCACATCAATTTTTGTAAAATATAGATAATTCTTTTTTTATTAACTTCTGGATGATCGATATTATCGTTCTTGATTTTACAAATATTAATTATACTTAGAAAATTCAGGAGCCCCTTGAAGGCTATATGACGAGGGTCACGATGCCTTGGTTTGTTTTGCCTTAAGTCAGTACATATGGTTCTAAATCTAACCGTAAAGGTAGGCACCTTCTAAACCATACCTTAGCTGGCTTTATTTATTTGTCCATTCGATAAGGAATACTGCGAAATTATTAATTATTTTTGTTATGACAAAAATGATCTTTTACTGACTACTGAATCGTTGATATAGTAGTCAGTAATTTCCATGGAAACGTATCCAATCAAGAGTCCGATTCTAATAAAAAATGCTATAAAATTAGAGCAAAAAGATGTACAGCAAGAAAACTTCTAAACGATTTATAGGATCAAAAGATCTTTATTTCTTTAACGTCTTTGATTTCTCAGAAATTCGTAATAAAATTCAAAATATTGAGTTTCTATTTCTAGGGAGAAAAAATAATTCTGAGCTCATCTTTTATATCAAGAGCATTGTAAAAAGAACATCGTAACATTCATCTCTAATATCTCATCATGAAGGTATTTAACCTTCGTATATTTGTCTCATTGGAGACCAGATTTGAGAAAAACTAGAGACTTACTAACGGTGCTTCATATATTATATTAACATCTTGATGAAAATTGTAGTAGTTGAAGATCATTATCGATTTTTTATTTATATCCTAAACTATTCGTTCTCATGCTTTATATGTAACTGGGTTTTTAAGATGTTCTTCTACTACCTTGCCAACATTTATTTGTGTCAAATAAATTCTTGGAATGAACGATTCTTTGCCTAACACTTCAATGTTATTGAAAATACTTTAGTTTGTTATTAAAAAAACATTGTATTGGATATATTGTTTTGTTTTCATAGATCCCTACCCTCGTTAGTGATGCCGCTACTAAATTAGTCGTTGTTCACTACCTCCCCCATATCATTTCACATCACAATGGATGATGTTCTTTAGTGTTTCGAAGAATGCAAGTCGAGGGGCTATCGGCTGAAGTGAATCGGAAGTCTTCAATTTGCATCACAATAGGAACGAGCCGACTGACTGCCACCGCATACACTTCTGATGGCCACTTTTAACACTCGAACGACCCCCCACACAATACCGGCTGGGGTCACACTGTCATATGGTGGGCTAATATAATAACGAGGAGTCAACGTCGGTTGGGTAATTTTTTACCAATCATCACGGTATATTGATATTTTCGTACTCTTTGTGAAAACGGTGGAGTTC
Source organism: Philopotamus ludificatus (assembly GCA_022495035.1). Classification (NCBI taxonomy): domain Eukaryota; kingdom Metazoa; phylum Arthropoda; class Insecta; order Trichoptera; family Philopotamidae; genus Philopotamus; species Philopotamus ludificatus. The sequence continues at coordinate 7,581 of JAGXCT010031071.1, forward strand.
TGCTAAACATCGCATTGTCCGAAACTGGGGAGAATATAGCTCGCATGCTAATTAGAGTGTGTATGACCGAATGTGTTCCGGATATCTGGAAACAATGGACAGACTCGAATGTATTTAATTGGTGAAATCAGAAGAATGCCGGACTGGGGATGGGTTAATCGCGATTCAGGCTGCAGAAGAACAATGGGAGCGAGTACCGTTAGAGTCGGAAGTCGTCGATGATGGAGCCATACCAGTCATGTGAACATTTCACGCAGACCGCACAATGGACTTGCCAATTTAATTGATATGTTTGCATTGTCTCTGAGTTTTTAGGAGGCGGTGAACGGGTTGGCCGATTTGCATTTTGGCAGTGGATGGTAATGGTATAGCTTGCGATAAAGATGGAGATAGCGGAAGAAATTATTAATAGTAGAAAAATGATATTATTATTTTTATTTCAGTGAACCCGAGTCTCACACGTGACGTCAGGGCTCCACATTCGTGTCCATACCGCGGGGATCCTAGTCGTCTTGGTATGCGATTGTTTGTAAAGAGTTATTTTTCTTTACCCTTTTGGTATCGGATTTTACCCTCTTGATTGTGTCCAGGCAAGTGAGAGGGTCTTTGCCTCGGTATTCGTTTTCCTCTTCTCTAGGCGTTATCTGCTTATAACGAATCACACGTGACAAGTCGCAAGTGATTAATGACCCTGTCACGCAATAGCAATCCTTTCATCATGGCCAAGACCTCCCCTAGAAAGAAGGAAGAGGAGCGAAAGTATCGAGACTAAGCTAACCCAATTATCGGCTAGTCTCGATGCTAGCCTTCTAACCCTAAGATGGGTCTTTGCTACCTGGAAGACACGTCCATCTGAACCCTGATGTCAGGACTGTGACGGTCATCTTCCAAGTTATCTTAGCTCTTCGAATACAAATCAGGTAGCCAGCCATAAGCCCAGAAGTCGAGCTGTCAACCAGCGGATTGTAACAATAATAATCAGAGAAGGTTATGAACCCAAAAAAATTATCCATTTAACATTATTAAATTACAATGCATATTTATTTTTTTCAAGATCTACAAATCAAAAATATTTTAAGATATAATCTAGTTTTATTATTTTATTCTTTGGAATACGAAATAAAAAATGTATTTTTTACTGAAAATTAATTTAAAGTCTTATTTTCCCTGTTTTTATGATAAAATCGGTCTCCAAACAGTGAAACGATTTTAACTTATCATGAAACTCTAATCATAAACCAGTGTCATCGCTTGTAGGTAACATACATATTAAGATAAAGTAGGTTAACAGCGACTGAGGCAAGTTAGTACTCGGATTGGTTAATTCTCTGACTAAAACAATAAAGTCAGGGAATTCTTTATGACATTGGTAGGGGGTATGTTAGAGGAAGAGACTCATTACCTACGCATATTTATGAATATAAATATTATATTTATGTTTATTAGTCGGCGCGTTGGAATTTATTAATTTAATGCAATCCATCCTTCGATGTATAAATAATTATTCATTTTAAAATTTCAAACCAACTGAAATAATATTAAAAGTTACCAGTGTCATGGCTTGTAGGTAACATATCAGTTTGATAATGTTTGTCCTAAAATAGTACCCAATAGGTTAATCATCCGGCGATAATCTATGAATTCTGGGAATTTTTTATGACACTGGGAATAATGTATGAGAGACTCATTTCCAGCCCTATGTTCCATGGGTAAATGGCACTATGGATTTTTTGTTTTGCCATCTATCCATCGTGGTCATATAAATAAATCTAAAGCATATTTATTTATTTATCATATAAATTCCGATGTGTAACTTACTAGGGTAAAATTTGTTAAAAGTTTTTTTTAATCTTTTTTTTTAAATTAAATTATTAACATTATAAATGTTTTCTTTCTGCTCTATGAAATTTGATTTTTCAAGATATAATTTAATAATTGATTAATTGTGAATTATTTATTGTAAAAATGTTGATTCTGACTTTAATGCTGGTTTTTTACGTCAAATACACCCTTTTGCAAATCAAATACACCTTTTTGCAAATCAAATTGACCAATTTTCTATTGAAATATCTATTAAAGTGTGCGTAATTTGTAAGATGGCTATATATTAATTTTGAATATATAGACAATATATTATTATATATATAAGTTACGATGAATGAAAATGCATCTATATCATTTCAAGTTTTTTGTCGGCGAATTTACGACTGATTACTTAAAATAATTGATAATAAATTATATCTAGTAATAGAATGAGCTCTATTAATTGAAATAGATTGATTATTTTTTCCATGGCAATGGATACTCGATAAATTATTGTAAAATTACTATAACTAGCGTCGATTAATACCATTTATAAACCAGAAATCAAAAGATGACAACACGAAATGGCGTAGATTACACGCACGTTACATCGCCAATTAAAATAAGGGCCACCGATTGAAAATTAACAGTGGCATTGTGTAATTACAGGCTGTCGTAATAAATACATAAATGTTTAACGATGAATACATTAATGCGACAATTATCTCGTTGGACTTTCTTGGATGATGGCCGAACTGGCGCAATAGTCCTTTGTTGCACATACGATGCATATTAATAGTAAATACACCGCATTCGAAATGCAAATCAACCGTTATGTAGATTTATTAAAAAAAGGCGCATGTGTTTCGCAAGACATTTCACCGGTTAGCTGATCCCAGAAACGTCTCAATCCGCTGCCAGATAATTCTTTCAACTGTTATCGAGTATTTTTCGAGTTGATACGAGAGACATGGCGAAACAATGGAGCTGTAAATCGCCGATGGGATCGAGAGAGCGGCGATCAACCGGCGGCACGTGGCCGGGAACGGGTCAAATGCAAATCCGATGCCAATTCTATGAATAATGCAACAAATTTATATATTCACATGAAATATAACAGTTTTTTTTTGGGGTTTTTTTTTTAAATTATCAGTAATAAATCAATAGACGGACAAAGGTTTATCACCGCTGGGTTTTGCAATAAACACTGGTGAATGTGGAGTAATTTGCGTATGAAACGATGCGGCTAACGGTGCGGAAACATGTGTACGCTAGGAACACACACTGAAATAATTATTATCGGAACCGTTTACGTTTCGTATCCACTTAATGTTATTTTTTGAAATAAGAAAAAAAATCGTAATACATCCAATGAATATTTCTAGAGACACCGTGACGATGGCTCAGTGGTTTGGGAGCATCTGCCGTATGCCAGCGGTTCTCATGATTAGCGCATATTATTCATTACTCGATCGTATATTGCTGTCATTCCCGGCGATGATTCTTTTTATTTGGAAAGTCGGATTGATATTCCACCAAAAAATGACGTACGATACGTCCATTGACAGATCCAATAATACTTTTTAGAGTAATCGATAGAAAAAAACCACTGATGTATCCTAAAAATCGTGAAGTGATGGCTGTAGAATTTATGTTAATCAACTCTATTGATTAGAATAAATTCTTCAAACATATGCTAACAATAAAATTACATACGAATTATGAATAACTAGTATTAATCGAACGAATTACAATTGGATTTTAATTTTAATTGATTTTGGAAGAGTATTTATATACGTATTTGGTTATTTTCATAAAAACAATGCGTGATTGGCATTACAGAATAGCCCAGGTCGCCAATCACGCATAAAATCATAATAGTAACGTGAAAAAATACCAATAAAGAAAAGAAAAGATTTATAATATTTAAAATATATCTGAATATTCGCTCGACAATAAGTGGTTGAGCAGAGTAATAGCTCTGTTACCGGAGAGTTTCTGAGAGCAAATGTCTGGTGACCTGAGGTTTACATACCCACAGGCAGCCCTGTACCTATGGGCTGGGGTATCAACTTGGGTAGAATCCAAACTCCCTCATGTAGAGATATCGAAGAAATTTCTTCTGTACCTTCTGTAATCTGAGGGAATTTGAGACGTCATAAGACGCCCATATAATGAAACCTGATTCA
>JAGXCT010031072.1:0-11583 GCA_022495035.1 Philopotamus ludificatus
ACGATTCACAACATTTCCTTTCGACAACCAGCGTACTGCAGTGTAGAAAAGAAGAGCCTCGTGATCAGAATTCATGTCTTTGCACAGTTCTTTAAACAGAGGATTGTTAAGAGCTCGAGATTTGATGTAAATTATGATTTTTATCAACGAATCAAGTACCTTTTGCAGAGGAATTGAAAGAGTCTTACTGGCAAGGGCATACCTGTGAATCGTGCAGTGGATTCCCTTTGCTTGAGGAGCTAGTTCTTTAACTTATTTCTGAAAGCCCGATTTTGACCCAAGCATAGATGGTGCACCATCCGTACAAACCCCACAGACATTTTCCCACTTTAATCCTCCAGTCACAAAAAACGCATTTATCTTCTCTAATGTACTTTTTGTAGTACTTTCAAGTCCACTACACATGTTTCAACCAACTGTGACAGAATAGCGTACCTAGCATACCTAGATTTTACTTATTTTAATTTTATAAATATATATGAAAATCTTCAAATTCCAAGAGACCATTAAAAATAAAAATTGCAATTTAGTGAATATTTTTTTGGTTGACTGTATAAGTCGACCCCCAAGGGGGTCGCGACCCACAGGTTAGGAACCTATGGTCTAGATCGAAAAGAATTACATTGGTTTCTCTGCTTGACCATGTCATCTTCGGATAGTATCTGATTCGTGCGGTGTCCAAATTCCCGTTCTATTTATTTAACCGATGCGTTGAAAATATGACTGTTGAGAGGACCTTAGAGATTTAAGTATCTGCGATAATCTTGGATGGTTAATCGAGGAACCGACACAACCAGGGTTCTCAATATGTCATCACCAAATTAAGAAGGTCATCCAGATTCAAGTGCATCTTTTAGATTTTTCTTTCCGGATTTAAACCCTTGAAACCTAAATTAACAGCTAGATGCTGTCAGCACCTCACTATAAATTAATTTATGGGCTTAAGTGACTTTGCTGACATTTAAGACCTAGTCGAAAAAATAGCTTATAGTCTCATGTCTGGTTTCGAATTTTTACCCTAACAATAATATTAATTTTATTGCCTACAAAGACTTAAAACTTGCTTTTTAAACGTGTCTAGACATAATGGATTTCTTTCCGGTGACGTTTACATGCATTTTTAATTATTTTTTTTTTTATAATATATCATCATTGCCACAAAATGCATATGAAACATCCGGGGATTAAAGCGATCGCGAAAGCATTTCGCTCCGATTCGTCATTATTCGGCTTAATTTTTAAACACTCTGTACAAGCGGGTATCGCCATCGAGGGCCCGCGAGTGCGGCACGGCCCGGCAGGGGCTGCCAAGCGCGGCCTGCGGTCCGCCCTAATTTACGGCCGGATTAGTATAATTCGGCACGGAATAATTTATTAACGGACGAGCGGAATTATTGACCGCAATTATTTATTGTGCGAAATTTTGTGGCGATATATGTGAAATCTGCGCGAAAATATGAATAATGTATGCGTTAAAATTGTATGTAATCTGTTTGTATATACACACACACACGTATGAATATATTTTTTAATTTTATTTTCGTTTTGGTTGGGTTATACCGGGATTGAACGGATTGAGAGGACTGAGGGACGCGGAACGATCCCCGCGGAATAATCCTACAATTTATTTTATTGATGATTTTATTTATTATATTTTTAAAATAAGAAATTTTGCTTTATACGACATAATTATTAAAAAATGCTTTCAACTTATTTTTACAATGATTACGTTGTTTGATTTAATATTTTATTTCCAATGAGAACAAAGCATTCTCAATGAGTCAGAGCTGAATGATAAATTCTAAGGATTAGGATTGAGCATTGATTGCTTGGGGTCGGCAATGTGAGGGATTAGTAATGGCTGAGAAAATAATCAGATACTAAGGCAGGCATGACGAATCTGTGGCACGCGTACTAGGGACGCCGCATATATTTTTTATTTAAAATATGACATCAGTATAATACGATGCAATTTTCTTCTGTTTTCAGAGATCGAACCCTAAGATTGCTACCACTCGTCCTTTTTGTCAATAAAATGTCCAGGTCTATCCCCAAACCTAGACAATGGGGATTTTATTTTATAGGTCCACCGCGATTGGCTCTACCCCTGTTGGAGGCAAAGTTTACTTTATTAGAATTGCCACACCTTCTCTCCCCCTAGTCTTTTGACGCAGACGCTTCATATTGCTTCCCTTCTTTTTATATATATTAACTTTTACGTCCTCTATTCCTGATGTACATCACTGTCGTTTCCTGGAGGGGTGTACGTGCTCAGAAATCACAAAATTGCGCGACACATTGCCGAAATCACAGCGGAAGCTGTTATTCCTAACTACATATATATTTATTTAAAAAATATGGGTTTGAATTGTAAGGAATAATAAAATATTTTCCTTAATTTCTTAATAATTTAATTTAAAATAATTAATAAACCAATTCATATTATTCATAAATATAGGCGTCATTAAGTTTCACGAGTTGGTAAAACACAGTTTATTTAAAAATAATCATATCACCTATTATTCCTTTTTATTTAATATTGTGTTGATCAGTGGCGGATGGTGTACTTAATGCTCAGTGAGCTGAATGTGGAAAAATAATATAAATAAATATACAGTTTTTCTTTAATGAATTTTATTATTATATATAAATTTTTATATAAATATTAATATAAATTATTATATAAATTTTCAAGTAATACCAACGGAGGAAAAATACTCATAAAATAAAACAGAAGGGCACTCTTTACGATAGTTCCAATAAAATTTATGTCGCAAAAAACGAAGAATAGAATTAATATATAAATAATAATAAAATTCATTAAAAAAAACAGTATTATTTTTATATTTTTTTTCCACATTCAGCACACTTAACATCAACACCACCGTACGCCCCTGGTGTTTAGTTTTAATGACTAAAAAATTGAGTTTTGCAAAATTATTTAAAAAATTCAAATATCAACCAAAAAATACTTTAAGTTACTTCGTCATACCGACTCAACAACAACTGCGTCGTCCGAAGAGATATCTCAGATACCCCGAGGATTTCAAGACAAGATATTGATGAATTCTTTATTAATATCTTGACATTTTAAAAATAATAATAGTTATTCACGATATGCTTCATAATTTGGTGGATATTTTGGATTTTTAATTTATCAGTATGACGCGTAAATGACAACGCTCGCCGATGTCTAGCTACAGACTAAGTTCGCAGCACGTGTCACTCGCACGTTTCACTCGCACACGAGCGAGAAAAAACATCGAGCTCGTGGCAACAGCAGTTAAAATTATTATTTTTTTTCCGCAATTACAGACAATAAAGGACCAATGATAATTCGTAAAATTTATTCTTTACACTTTTTTAGACAAATATAAAAAAAGTTTGTGATATGTAGGATTTATTTTAAAAGTATTATTCGGGAAAATTAAAAACTTAGGATCCTTATTACTGATAGTAAAGTTTCTAATAAAATTATATCGCAAAAACAAATCAAAAACCATTTATTCAAAAAAAATGGGGTCTCCAATAGCACGGCTAGGTTTTAACATTGATGAAAACAGAGAAATTAAATCAGGTATTGACGAAATTTTCTTATAACTTTACAATTTAAAAAAATATTTAGTGATTTAAAATTCTTTCTGAAATATCAATTTTATACATTCAATTTTGAACTTTATATTAAATCTTACCTTTATTAATATTTGCAGTGATAATTTCAAAGATTATTGTTATTATATTTGTAACTAAAAAATAAATAGCAAGAACAGTCATCTTCGAATTTGGATTTTTAAATATTAATTATAAGATTGTTGTTTAGTTAATTATACATTTTTAAAATGGACTTTTAATTTAAATATAAACTAACCAGTATGACTATTTTTTTTACAAACAATCAATATTCTAATGAATATATGAAGCAAAATTTTTTAAAAGAAAATTAAAGTTTTATTTTAACCCATTGATTCGTAAAGGATTTTGTTCTAGTCGTCTTGAAGTGTGATCCTTGATGTTCTTATTTTCCAAAATTCTTTCATCGTCTGATCTTACTTTGTTCCAAGAGTTGCTTGAGCAGATGTGATTGAAAAATGTCAGGAAATATTAGACAAAAACTAGAGGTAGTCGTAAACAGAGAAAACAGACAAAAAAATAAGAATATTAGAATTTTTTATTAATAATACGGGTGAAGATAGTACTTTTTTTAACCCATCGGTGACGGCGACTCGAAAACAACCGCTTTGTCCGAAGGGGGTATCTCAGATACAAGCATTTCAAGTATTGATATTGATGAATTCTTCATCAAGAATGAAAATAGTTAATCATTTTTTTAACTAATCAATATGACGCGTAAATGACAACGTCCTCGAGAATATCTCGCCGCAGACTGAGCTCTTGTAGCATGCGTCACTCGCACGTTTCCTTCGCAATTGTCACATCGTACCGGATGCGAGCGAGAATAAACAGCTTTGTCACAATAATATTGTTCTTTTTTTAGACTAATACAAACAGTTTGTCACATTTAAATTGAAAGAGTTATTCTAGAAAAATTAAAACCTTGGGGTAGCCAATATATTACATTAGCACGAGTAGGTTAAAAAAGAGATTTGTCTCTTAGAACCCTTATCTACAATATTTTGATTTTAGATTTCATATTAGCTAATGAGATGTATCAGACCATTTTCTTACGGTACGATGAATGGTTTTCGTTGATTGCGTCTATTTTTTTCCTGCGACTCCCCAAAAACCTCCCGCATTGAAATACACACACACGCCAAAACTAGATGGTCCAAACTATCCAGATATTGAAACTTTGCCATTATCCTATCGTCTCCCAAGTCTAACCGATAATGAATCATTTATGTCTCGCATGACCCATATCGCGACCGCAGCGCAAAGTTTCGCATCGAGCACGTGGTGCTCCCCCGATTGGCGCATATACAGAATAACCAGAGATATAATTCTCAGAAAAATAAAAAGCGGACATCTCCACAAAAGATCGGCTCTCGGGGGAGTGGCCCAAACGAAGAGATTTATTCCCGGCATCATATTTCACCGGTTTGTATCCTAATCCGGTTTCGGTAAACAAGATATCTCCGCGGTGAATAAGTGCCGACGCTTCCGCCCGATAGCGTAATTGTATTGATTCGCTTTTTACTAAATACCCACTGAAAAAATTATACGAGTCTGCATGGGTGGGTCTGACGTTCTCGTGGCAACGTTCAACTTTCTTATTTTGCGACAGAGAAAAGGCGGACGTCTAATGTCACCCGTCACGCTGACAAAGGATCTCTTCATACATTATTAATTAGAATATTAATTATTTGGCTGTGTAAAATTTTGCATCAGCATCGATTTGCATATGGACACACGTGTTATCGAAAAGTTATAATTAAATCTTAGTAGATCTATGCCTCATGCCTCCCCCTGTCTACCTCGGGCGCAATTGATTTCGGCCTAAGCCTCTGGCTCTGAGCGTCCCGACGCCCATAGTTCCGGCGATTGTTTTTCAGCGATCAACTGCAGATAAATCCCTTGGTCAAACATGCACGTAAATACTTAAGACTACAGATTATTGTGGTTGCCGTCCCTGCTGTGGTCGGCCATTTTGCAAACAGGATTACAACCTCATCCCCTCTTCCCCATACTCCAGGCCGTCTTTCGAGATACTCCCCAGTTAGATATTCAATGGTTTAAATACATTTTTTTAATTAAAAAATATTTAATATAATTTATCTGAAGAAATCAAATATTTTCTTCATAATTAAATATTAAGTAAACTGCATATGCACACAGTACAATTGATTATGCTTTATTGGGACACATCAGGCCTAAAATTAGGCAAAAAAATTAACTTTAGGGTTAAAAATAATACTTATTTCTATGTCAATAAAATAATTATTTAAATATGATAAAAACAGTGCAATACAAGAAAATAATATATAATGTACTTAGATTTTTAATAAATATTTGTTCTTATATTTTTTTTGTAAAAAATAGTTTTAGTTAGAGAAATGTGAAAAAAGGTGTTTTAAAAAATTGAAAATGGGTGAGTTTGAGAAAATGCAGGATGATCCAACTTGATTTTCATTAATTTTTCATTTGTAATTAAAGTTGTATGAGTCTTTGCTTTGTCATGGAGCAATATTTATCTAAGTTTGTTCATATATATAAGTACATATGAACCTATGAAAAAATAAAATAACATACAAGAGGTCGATAAACTCATTCAGTCAAAAGGGCAATGATTTTAATTTCTTTTTGAGAGCCCAATTTCTTTACAAAAACCTTGCTTATAAAAGAGAAAAATACAGAGCTATTAATTTATCTAGAAAATGGCAATAATGGATAATGTTACTTCAAATTTCAATTTTTTTCAATTACATGGAATCGAAATCGATGGACATTATAAACATGTTTTATTAATAATTATATTATTTATTCAGAACTGAATTCGAATAATTCTCAAAAATTGGTAAAAATTTTTCAGTGGTGTTTTTAATATATTAAAAAATATTTTATATAAATCAAAGTTTTAGCAAATATATAGTGAGAAGAAAGTTTTAAAAAATATATATATAGTTATGTCAAAAAAGACATGAATCTGCTTGAAAAAATAAGAACATGATTTTGATAATTTAATATTTGATTTGCAGATAATTTTAATTAATATAAACAAAACAAATCTTGACAGAATAAAATAATATTTTACTGATGAGTCAGGAATACTTCCAGGTGTTAAGTTAAAAATTACAACGTATATATTTTCCAGATTTTTCAAGCTTCACTTGTTCTGTAAATTAGGATAATATTTATTTTTCTTCAATTTTTCAATATCAAATTCCATATTTCTTCGTATTTAAAATCCTGCAAATGCATTTCATAAGAGAAAAAAATAATTCTGCTATGATAGCATAGAGGGGTATTTTTTAAAACAAAGGTAAATGTCGCTTTGCTTTTTCTGAATTCTGAAAGCTCTGTAAAAATGGTTTCTACATATTTAATAAACTTTTGTCCGGTTTTTTTCCCATGAAACTCATGATAATTTAAATTAAATATAATATTATCTGACACAGAACGTTATATTTTATTTTTCTTTTAACTACATACATTCAATGTAACTACAACAATGATCGTTATATAAAAATTACTTAGGAAAATTGACTAAGCTTAATTGTAAATGGATATTTCTTGTTGAATGTAAATTATACTTTTAAATAAATCACTACTCATACCGACAATTTCAAACTTGAAAAAATACTGCAACATACGATCCCTAAGCTTTTCAGCTATCGACTGATGCAATCTAAATTTATATTCATCAAAGGACATTGGAGTGATGATAAAAAATAAAAAAAATGTTCAAATATTGTTCCACTGGGTAAAAAATAGAGTAAAATGATTGTTTAAAAATAGGAAAAAAGCAATTGCGGAATAACTTGCTTGACGATGTTTTAGCGAGCTTGTAAAATCGAACATTTTTAGACTTATTCTAACAATAAGTTTACTAATAATCAGATTTAGATTTTTTTTGGATTCACTGATTGTACGTTAGCTCTGGATGATGCATATCATTTTAGTGGATAAATGTTTTAATTTCTATTAATAAGAGAGCGAGCCAAAAACTGCACTAATCCATGGTTTCCTTCGCGTTTACAAGTCTCCGATTTTTCTCAGTAAGAGATAATAATAATTTCCTCTGATGTAATTCACATAATTATAATGGAGCAGATCAATTTAACCGAAAAGCCATTTCTTGGCAGCTTGATAAATGCTATTTTTTTAATATAATAGACAAAAATCGAGTTACATTTGTATGATTTCAGTGTTTCAGATAACCAAAGTAAATTAATGTTATTGTTTTATTTTATTTATTCTGTCCCAATAAGCCGGCGGTCGAATTAAGCGGAATCGACCGCATATACAAATTTATTTCGTATCTTATGCAATATTTACATTCAATAAAATAACACGATTAATTCGGTATTTAACCCTTCAACATAATCCCTAATAAATTACACAATAATTGAGACGGATTGAGTTATTCGAAAACTTAAAGTATAGTTGCGTGGCTGCAAACAAACTGCCAAGTAATAATTTCTCAATATCATAATCGGATTTTCTGTCTTGGATAGTATACTGTTGGCCGACTGTTCGGATAATAAAATATGTTCTTATTAAACTTTGTTGTAATCCAACACAACGAGTAAACTTTTAACTAAGCGTAAACTAATTTACAAGTCTCGTTTAATACATAATGCAAACGGGGGCTTGTTCTTGATAATACATGCTCTGCAAATTATGACGATACGATCACGAACATCATTTTTGAGTTACCTGCATAAAATGTATAAATATCGATGACTCAGATAAATTTAAGCTGAAATTATGATCAGATAACTACAATAGCATTAATGCTATCGTAATTTTCTGATATATTTATTTGGATATATATGTTTCCGTCATGAAAAAAATATAAATTTACGTCAGCTTGCAGTTGGAGTGTAGCATTTGTTCCGGAGCGAACAATGGACAGAGTCCGGGATCGAAGCCGATATTCCCCCCGAAGGCAAATAAAACCATTCGGAAAGTGAGTTCCATAGCACAAAGGGATTCGAAATCTAATAAGAGCAATAAAAACAATCATTGTCCCCTACCGAAAACCTCATTGGTCGTAATAAAGGAAGGGCCTTGGAATAACAGCTCCGCCTTGCAGAAACTAACGCTTTGATTAAATAAAACAACAGGAAGATTGGACGGACAGAGCCTATCCGCCGCTCTGATCCTTGAAGAATAGTTGAAGTGGATTGGCAGTTATCCAGGAAAACGTGCTGCATTTATTTATATAGAAGGAAAATCAACCAAAATTAGGATAATCAATGTTAGTAATACGAGGACGTTTACAAAAAAACTTTATTTATCCCCTTATTTGGTCGTAGGAGGCTATCTATATATATCTAAAAAATACGAAGCTTTTAATAGAAATTGGCAATAATTGATTAAGCACCTAATATAGACAGCAATGTCAAGTTACGTCATGTACGAGTCTACAAAATTAAAGAAATAAAATGTGACTTTTTTTATCAAAGAATTTTATTATCACATAGAATCGAAATCGAGAGATTCTAGAACCATGTTTTATTAATAATTATATTATTTATTCAGGACTAAATTCAGATTAAATAAATTAATAAAATTATTTCTATATATTATAAATTATCAGAATTTTCAGAAGATGGTAAAAAAAATATTGGTGAATTTAAAATATTAAAAAAATATTTTAACTCATTCAGTCAAAATGGCAATGATTTAGATTTTTTTTTTAACCCAATTTCTTTACAAGAACCTTGCTTTTAGATGAAAAAAATACAGAGCTATTAATATATCTAGAAAATGGCAATAATTGATGTCAAGATATGTCATGTACGTCAATGAAATAAAATGTATCCTCAAATTTCATTTTTTTTTAATCATATGGAATCGAAATCGATGGATTCTAGAAACATGTTTTATTAATTATTATATTATTTATTCAAAACTGAATTCGGATTAAATATATCATTAAAACATTTATATATATTAACTAGAATTTAATTCGATGTTATACATTATCAGAATTTTCTCACACAATTGTAAAAAAAATTCATTGGTGATTTTAAAATATTAAATACTTATTTCTGATACTGTTTGGGATAGTATGTATAGTTTTTAGTCTTTTTTTATAAGATCTATAGGTTTCTCAGTTCATATTTTCACATGTTTAAGTTTTGATCTGCACAAAAGCTGAAGCCATGTCCTTTAGTTTAATTTTTTTGGTAGTTTTTCGAGTTTATCTAATTCTTTCAACTTTTTTTTCCATAATTCTTTCTTCCTCAATCTAAATAAAGTATAGGATTTGTTATGTTCGACGATCTTTCTGAGATTATTTTTATTACGTGAGAGATATTAAATTTTTTCCAAAATTATTTTAGTGTCCAAATTGTTGGATAAAAATTAAAAAAAAAACCAAAGTGAAACTCCAAAACCAAAAAAAGTTGGGAATTGTTGTAAGCTGAGAACTGACTATACCTAAACACCTATTGCTAAGATAAGCATGATTGAAATTTCACCCATCCGTCACGACGGCTCGAAAACAACCGGGTCATCCGAAGGGGGTCTCTTAGATACCCTAAGCATATCAAGTCAAGATGAATTATTCTAAGAATAAAATAGTTATTCATGATATGCTTCATAATTTGATCGATATTTTAGATTTTTTTAACTAATCAATACGACGCGTAAAAGACAACGCTCTCGGCAATGTCTCGCCGCAGACTGAGCTCTTACAACACATGTCACTCGTCCTCCGAATATTGTACAATGATAATTTATAATATATATTCTTTAGACATTTTAAGCAAATACAAAACATCCGTGATATGTAGGATTTATATTAACAAAAACTTGGAGGCGTTAATCGACCCCATCGGCACTGATCGAATGATTTTATATATATTCTCATCGTATTAATATTTTTGAGTAAAACTTGACACCAATCAAACGATCATTATTTTTTTAATAGGCCTACGTAAGCTATAATGATAATTTTCTCAATATATTTGGAATTGCTCATCTCGAAAACGTTAAATTTTATAATAAAAATGAATAAAGGATTTTATTGATGCTATCAATAATAATAAATGTTATTTGTAAACCAGACAGAGAGTAAATATTTTATATTAATATTATTTTTACAAATAAATGTGGACAATAACGAAATACATAAAACGGATTATATGCTATGTACACAGTACTTAGGCTGGGGTGCTTATATTGAAGCATGTTTCGTCAATAACAAAGCTTTCCAACCCCCCAATATCCTACACAGCGACATGACAGTTGTCTGTTATTATTTACAGAAACGTCAGATTTGACAGGTCATTAGTAGAATATCGCCGAAATCAAAACTTTTTCCGAAGCTACTAGCATGTGCCCATTAAAAGTTGTGATGGATTTTTTCGTAGACTTCGTAGATTTCAATTAGAAAGTTGTTCGCGAGCTTTCTTGTGACTTTTGCTGCGTAAGCTGCAATTGCAGCGGAACACTTCTCAATGTATAATTAAAATTAATATGACGAGTGAAATAAATATATATCGCATTGATGACGAGCTTTCGCGTGTTCCACTTCAGTTCAAAATCTCCATTGTCCAGAAAAATTGTGGAATAGTTGTGCTCTCGATTTTTTTTTATTTTTACTACGAAAGAAAGCTGAAAATATGGCTTTCAGCAAAATAGCGAGAAAATGCATGTTCCATTTTCAGCGCAACAATAAAAATGGGAACAATTAAAAGCGTCACCGTGGCTGGCTCTACACGACGGTGGCTTTCATTGTTACTTAAAAAAAATGGTTCCACATTTGTTAGCGGACTTTTGTCCTCTTAATTTGACGTATAGATAAATTGCTAATCAAATAATATATATATGTATTTTATATGGATCTGTATAATATTGTTTTAATACCCGTCCATTTATTCGAATGCTCGAGCACCAGGTTCGGAAATCAAAGGAAAAAAGCTGATGGATGAAAGTTTTTTGTTTCGATTGAAA
>JAGXCT010031073.1:0-11615 GCA_022495035.1 Philopotamus ludificatus
AGCCGCGCAAAATCGCAAGATAGATAAAAAGATGCGGGTTTAGGTGTAAGTTTCGTTTGAAAACAGTGGGTGCTTGAGTGTTAAAAGAGTTATTCGAGAAAAATCAAAAACTTGGGCGACCCCACATCGCCACAAGTATTTAAGATTCTCTTTTTTTGAAATTCTTAGATGGCATCGCCTAAAAAATGCACAGTAAATCATTCGACAGCGTGAATATGATTTTGATTGAGGTGATCGGGATGAAGATAAATTATGGGATCAATGGATGAAAGTAAAAATGTAATACATCAGTTCCGCATTTGGCAAAATACAATATTGCATAGAAAGTGTCCGTCGGATTAATATAATACATTTTTTTTGTTATTTGCAATTTCTGTTCATCATCCGCATCGAAACCAATCTCCCAAATTACACCAGTTAGTTAGTTCAAATAAGAATAATAAAAAAAAATCAGTTTCACCGTGTTAATTAAACCTCGGCGTCTAATTCGATTAAATCAAATTTATGCCAATTAATTGGCGTCGGACGCAAACAACGCCGTGCAGACCGTGTTGTTGTCCGGCAATGACGTCACGCTCCCCGTTATACGGCGGCCGCGAGGTCCGTCGACCTGGTCATCATGCATCTTCGGGAGATCCGTGGACCTATTGCGCAACAAATTATGGGGTTTGTCGGCGCCGTTTTTTGTTGTTGTCGGTCTTTTTTTCCGAAGACCGGGACTGCTAGCTCCAGAGTTGGTATCTGCCCTCGGGGTCAAAGACACCGGTCGGCTTCTGGTCTGCCCGTTTTAGCAAAAGTCGCTAAGAACCACATGCCCTAGCGATTCCTCCGGTGCTCAATCATGTGATACCGGCTCTCGGTGTACCAAAGTGGGGTGCGTCGACCTGTCAGACGCCTCCGTGTTTAAATATGTGTTTTACCATTGTGACGTGCTCACAAATAGTCGTCGGCTGCAGGCCACCATGCATCCGACTCCAAACAAGCACAATGCGTATTAAATTATAGTAATGCCGGACAATGAGGAACCACTTACGAAATGTCGGATATCTCGACCGTGCACGACCATGTGGTTCGACGCATCCGTCACTCCCAAAAAGCATAATAATAACATTGCCACACAGATACAACAAATTCCGTACAAATATCAACGCTGTTCTGGTGAAATTCGTCCGACGCCATGGTATCTGCATGCGACTGCAGATACACATATCGCACTATACACATATTTGTTTTAAAAATTAAATAAGACACGCCATTAAAAGC
The DNA here is from genome assembly GCA_022495035.1 of Philopotamus ludificatus. Classification (NCBI taxonomy): domain Eukaryota; kingdom Metazoa; phylum Arthropoda; class Insecta; order Trichoptera; family Philopotamidae; genus Philopotamus; species Philopotamus ludificatus. Next base: position 1,264 of record JAGXCT010031073.1, read on the forward strand.
GTTATTCGCTATCAACAAAAAAAAGTTTACCCAGTCCATTATCTCGATTTACACGCTTTATGCGGCAGTAAAAACGTGTTTATTTTAAAAACATATTGCAATCGGATGCATTTGATTCGAGAAATAACGCACTTCTATGAAAATAAGACCCGGTCTTATATTAATTTTTGATCCAAAATTCGCAATAGGGCTTATTTTGAGCGGATCTTAATTTATTTCCATGATATAGACCGAACTTAATATAAAAGACCCGTTGCTTGATACTGGAGAAACTCGTCGTAACGAGTACAGATCAGAGAAGATCTTGCGGTGTCATGGAAGACAACTGCCATCCTCAATCATGTGAAAAAATCCTTGTATTCCTCGTTGTGACTCTATAAATCTTACAATCTCATATAAAACCATTGATCCCAATCTCTCAAGTCGACTTGAAGAATCAATTTGTTTTCTTCAAGCGCCTTGTTCGTTTTCGGACGTGCTCCATAAATGTGTACAGTTGCAGTTATTGCGAAGACACGAAAGCTTCTTTCTTCTCAACCACCGCTTACCTTCAACTTTTCCCTCAATGATGATCTGTAGAAGGCGATACTTTATGTGTTCAAAGTATCACCTACTACAATACTGTGAAGAAGTTGAAGACGGTTGCATTTTAGACGCAATCTCTCCATGAGATCTTCAACTTCAGTATCTTCCAGCTTGAACAGTATTGTTGACCCTCTTAGAGAGAATTTATATCGCCGAAGGAAGTCATCCAACCAGCGTTGCGATGCTTTGAATTCTTCTGGGAATATGGAACCGTGATGTAATTGCAAGATCTTCCAGCTTGGGATAGTCAATAATAATTAAACACCTGATCCACATTTCGCTACATAAAAGCTCATTCTTTTTGCTCATCTCATCTTTGTTTAGGGATCAAAATATTATTTATATGTCAATCCTCATAATTCTTTTTTTTAAATTCAGAGAAGAATTTGGTTGGTGAATTTAGTTTTATCAAGGTTAAGTTTTTGCTGCTAATACGACTTCTATCGCATAATCCATGGACCAGCAAATGATTTCCGACTTCAAAAAACTGTAGTTGGAAGTAGCCGATGCCATAGAACTGACTCTTAAAGAGAATTACAACATTCTTCATTCACAATGATCTTAATTGATGCTCAAAGATTGTCTTTGATTGAAGTTTCCATGAAACAATGATTTTTTCTCGGAAAAACATTGACCTGATTGTGATTCAGTCATTGAAGTAGTACGCTTTGAAGAGTCAGAAGAGTGTTGTGAATGAAATTGTATCTTCCGATATAGCTATGAGATTAGAAGTGAGCAATGAGGATGTAGAGATGTTAATGTATGAACATAAAACCGCATTTAGCACAACAAGTACTTTAGCATCTTTACGACTGACAACAAATATTTTTTTATGGAAACGTAGAATGCATTTCTTAATGAGCTTCCAACCGATCCTCAAGAATCCATCCCTTTTTCTTATTTTATTCCGTTTATAATAATGATTTTATCGGAATATCACTTTCAACGGAATAAATATTTCACTTCCGATTGTTTTAAATCCAAATACTGATCCCTTCATAACGTTGATTAACTTGTCCAATCAATTATTCATTATGAATGAATGAATATTCATTTATAAATTATTTGTAACGTCGTACTTCAATTTGATTCTATCCACATGGCCACACATTGCCATGAAGCAATCGTTATAGTGCGCCATTAAGATAAGATATGAAGTGAAGAGCGTATCACAATAAAAAATGAGTATTAAAATTAATTTTAATTATTTTTTAGGGCTACCTCTACTCGTGGAGGGAGCGTGGAACGTTCGCCACCGAGCAGCTCAACGATCTCTTCGGAAACATCGAAGAGATATATCATTTCAACAAGTATGCTCCGTCTGTTTAATCGATATATTGTGACTCTTTCTATATATTCACTTTGTTTTAGATCGTTCTCTCAACGTCTCAACGAATGCAACTTGGAAGCTGTGGCGATAGCGAGGTGCTTCGTCAACCACAGCTCCGGGTTCGGCATCTATACCGAGTATTGCACCGGATATCCGGGCATTATGGCCGCCCTTTCGCGGTTGTTAAGGGCGCCCGATAGTGCCCAACCGTTCAGATCTCAGCAGGCGACCCTGGGGCACGCGTTGCCGCTCGGATCCTACTTACTAAAGCCAGTGCAGAGAATTCTTAAATATCATTTATTGCTTCAGGTACCGTTAAAAATCATTCATAACGCATTTCACATAACGATTGATTCATAATTAATATGCGGCAAATGAGCGAGAAATTTTGAAATGAACAAAGTTCATCGTCATAAAGCAATTAATATAAAACGTGATTTTAATTTTTGTAATGCATCATAATGATATTTTAATATGGTTAATATTCTAATAATTTTTGTATCTTTGTAGAATTTGGTTAAGCAGTACAAATCGCACGATACGGAATATGCCCTTCATAAGATGACCCTAATCGCACATCACATTAACGATATGAAAAGACGACACGAGGACGCCGTACGAGTTCAGGTATTTTGCGTCGAAATCAATCATATGTTTTGCGATACATTTTGTATTAAATTTATTGTAAATTCAGGAAATTCAATCATTGCTCTACGGCTGGAACGGCCAAGACTTGACTACGTTTGGTGAATTGTGTGCTGAAGGAACATTTAGGTATTCATTTCGTTACGAATAAAAGTATTATTATAATATACGACGATTTACTTATAAATATTTTAATAATTTCAGGGTTTTCGGCGCAAAAGCAATGCGGCACGCATTTCTTTTTGATAAGATGCTACTCCTCACCAAAAATAAAGAGTACGGCATGCTGGCGTACAAGTCTCATATTATGGTAAACTATATAAATATCCCCAATTCTTTTTAGCAAGAGAATTTCACATAATTATATCCCATAGGCAAATATAAAAATGTAGCTAAAACTCTAATTTATTAGGGAAAATTCTGGGTTCAAGATGATCCCATTAATTAAATGAACAGATTCGTATCCAAATAACTTTTACACAAAGCTTCCAGCATGTGTCGCTAGTTTTGTCAAGTTGTCACACCGGAATGACAATTAAAATATTACATTAAACAAAAGTTTTGATTCAATGTTTTCCGTATAAAATCACTTCTCGTCAGATAGGTTGGTTAAACAAATATACAGATTTTTTGAGTCACTCAGGCTGTACAAATATAGGGACAATTGTACGTCCTTAACGTATTTTGCGATCGGTAGTCATATTGGAGGTTTACTTTATTGTTGGCTGTCGAAAAGGTTTCACGTTATTTGGTGTGCTTTGGAATTCTATGTCCGAAGATGAAAAATATCATTAAATGACAATGTTTTACCAACATTGAGGGAATGAAGACAGAATCACCGAAAGGGGACTATGATAAGGTTAATATTGATCTCGTATATTTTTAAAGTAAAAGTAACTGCTTTCACGATCGATGGAAATACTCGATCTTTTTATTTTCTTTAACGAGCTTGATGAATCTCGTTTATATTTGGATCCATCACTCGCTCGTTTCAAGAACTTGCTTCATATTTTAGTTCCTCGATCTAAGTAAATTATTATTATCTTGCTATGACGGTACGTTTTTGATCTAGTAATTCTTTCTTTACTAGTCTAGCAATTCTTTGTAGTTCATCTTACAGTTTAAAAGTTTTGTGCAACATTGAAATAAAGATTGTTTTTCAGAAAAATAATAGTTTTCTAAATGTTTCAGTTCTAAGTAGTACTTTTTCGACTTCTTGTTCGAAAAAGTGATTAGAATCCGCTCTAGTAGGATCTCATCAATATCTCCATTGCATATTATTTACTATTTAAGTGGCCTTCTAACCCTGAGGTGAGTCTTTGCCACCTGGAGAGCACTACATAATCTCCAGCAAAGATACGTCCGTCTCAACCCTGATGTCAGGACTGTGATGATCATCCTCCAGGTTATCTAAGCTCTTCAAATACGGGTCAGATCTTCAACCATAGGCCCGGGAGCTGAACTGTCAATGCAGGGATTGTAACAATAATAATAAGACGAGGCTATGGCCAACTCGTATTTAATTTATGGTCCGATCTGATGCTACGGACACCTCCTGTATCATACACATCACCGAATTGGCCTGGACTGTCCAATACCGACACACAAGACCGACGAGATTATTTTATTAAATGCCTGATATATTCTTTCATATTTTATAGTGCAACAATTTAATGCTGGTCGAGAGCATACAGGGGCAACCGCTGAGTTTTCATGTGATACCGTTCGATTGTCCGAGAATGCAAGTGACGTTGCAAGCTCGAAGTATTCAGCACAAACGAGAATGGACCCTACTTTTGAAAAGGGTAACGAAAAAAATATTCATTTAAATTTATTTCTATGTGATCGTAACTAATTAATATTGTACATATTTTTGTTCATAGGTCATATTAGAAAATTATAATGTCGTCATACCATCACATGCTAGACAGTTGGTAATGGAGCTGGGTCAAAATAAAACTGATGGTAAATAATATATAATATTTATTAAAAACTACGATACAAATGAAACGATATTGTATTAATAATATAATAATTTTTCAGACGATATCCTTGCCGAAAAATCTAATTCGCTCATGTCGCATTCGTCGATGCGTAAGCAGTTATCAGCTCCGGAATATTTGGAGAAGCGTAAGCTCGAGCGCGACAGAAGAAAGTCGTTCGAGTCCGGCTTACGATATAGACTGAAGAAATCGTCGAACAGAAAAATTCAAAATACGATGGAAAACGACGAATCCGAAAAGGAACAGATGCCGTCGAATCAAACGCATTACATATGTCCCGATTGCATCGACACCAGCAGCTCTAATTTGAATTTATGCGTCGATTGTGCGAAATCCGACGACGTGCAAGTGTTTTGTGATAATTGCCATAACGATTCCAAATGTTCTCAGTGCAAAAACGATTTCCGCCATAGTAATCTTAATATTAATCAGTCAAACTATGTCTGTCAAAAGTGTGCCAAATCCATGCTGTCGCTGAACAATTCGTCAAACTTTTCGTCGAGCGAAATAATTTCCTCGAATTCTTTGGACGTTTGCGAAAAATGCAACACTACGCCCGAAAAAGCTAAAATATTGTACGATAGACTAAACGATAAGCAAATAAACAGAATTTTAGATATGAAGAAGACGTGTTTGAAGTGTCATCAAATAAGAGAAAACGTCATAATGACCGATAATAATATTTGCAATGAAAATATCGTTCAAAATGGTTTCGCAAAAGATAACGCAGTGAAACGAGTGTCGAAAGATGACATGCAAACGTTAAAAATACCCAAAACAAACACGTCTAGAAGAAAATCGGAGCCGGGTATAGCGAATATGAATTTCGATATTAAGGATCTCGTGTTAAACAAGAGCGACATTAACAAATCGGCCGTCAACTGTGCCAACTGCGGACAAAACTATACGTGTAAAAATTGCGGCATAAGTCTATCGAATAAAAGGAAGTATACGCTAACGAAAAACGATAACATTTACGGCAATAAATGTAAATGTCAAACGTACAACAGCGATCTTATCGATGCGAAAAATAAAAAGAATTCGCCGCTAATCGTCAATATGTATAATTCTAAAACGGTGCCCAAGAAAATATCAAAAATAAAGAAAAACAGAGCGAAAACATTACGCCACTTGGCTCTGGATCCCTCCGCCAAATTCTATACGGATATATCAAACGACTTTGGATCCGATAACATTTTGCATATATCCGAATCTACGGACAGTATAAACACTTTGAATAGTCAGACGAAATATTCCGAAGACAGTTTAAATAATTCTACGGTAGAATTGAAAGATACGATAGACGTCCCGCTGGATATAGACGAAGAAACGTATCGGATTTTGATACAAAAGACGGATTCGTTCAAAAAGAGCGAAATCGAAAGGGATAAACTCGCGTCTCAAAAAAACGATAACGAAGCGACGTTAAGAGACGACGATTCGCCGCCGTGCAAACTCGATTCGACGGAGGAAATAGACGAAGTTTTCGAGAGCTGCGACGACGGACAGAACGAAAAACCGTTGGAGCAAATAATATCGCAAATGTTGATGCAGAACAGAGAGTTTCAGAAGATACTCAAGAAGCATCAAACGCGCAACGCGACCAACAGACGTCATCAGCGTTTGCTAAAATCCAATTCTAACCCCGAAAAAATATTGAACAATATACCGCCGAATATCAGACCGAAATACGGCAGACAAACGTCCGCTATCGAATGCGTTTCACCGCGCATCTCGACCGATCTCAATGTAAACAACGCGACGAATGAAAAATACATTAGAGACGAACATATTTACGAATCGCTCGTTATCAAACCCAAGATGAATGATTCATCGAACGATGTAATACAAGATTCAACCAAAAAAATAGAACAAACGACACCGAAATCAAAGCATATTCGCGTCAGTTTAACCGAATCCGATTATGTTTATTTATGCTTCGACGGAAAACAACACGTCAATGCTTACAAGATTCCCGACGATATTAAATCGTGTTACGAAGATGAAATTCATTATGCGGTACCGAACAATACGCCGAGAAAAGTCGACGAAGACGATATCGAAATTCGAAACGGTAAAAACGTCGAACAAGCCTCCGACGATTACTACGAAAACTCGTCGGAAATATGGAAACGAATTTCCAACAATACCGTCATCGAAAATAAGAATTTCAAAAAAGATCCGAGCAAAATCAACGATTATTCCGATACGGACGGCGAATCGCAAAATCCGAACTTGCCGCAGATTTGGTTGACGCGTCAAAAGGAACATTTCAGTACGCCGCGTGAAAAAAAATCCGGATCGTTACCGAGAAGTTTTCAGTTGGTGTTGAACGACGCCGAGCAAACGTCTCCATCAGCGCCTTACAACAAATCGGCTATATTGAACAAAGTGTATTTAAATAAAGAGGGAAAAGTGTTGCAGACCGACAGGCCGTTTACGATCGCGTCGGATCACAGCGAGATCAGCTACGACGACATCGAGAGATTCATCAAGGTGAACGATAACTCCGAATTGAAATTCCCGCAAAATCACAATCTCAGTCAGAGCTCTTGTTCGTTTTTCGAGAGCGATAACGTCGACGAATTATCCGAGAATATAAGCAGTTCGACGCTGGATATCGACGCCGAGATCGAACGGTGCTATAAAAATAAATTTGAAGCCGTGGTAAACAACAGCTTTCAACATAATCCGTCGCATATCAAAAGTTTGGATTATTCGGTATCGTCGTCGATGGAGGTGATCAACGATAAAACTGGATGCGAGACGTCGCAAGAAGACATCAGCGCTCATCTGCACCCCGAGCACAAAATATACAAACCAAACGTTTTGTCGTTCAAAAGCGTCCTCAACCGATTCAAATCGAATAAAAATCGTTCGAGTCTCGAATGCATAAACGTGGAAGACAATTCTTCGGAGAACACGGTCCAAAGAAAATCGTCGCCGAAGAGCAATACGAAGTCTCTTCTGCAACGACTCAAGAGTATGAGAAGCGACGATCAAGATAGAGATCATTCGGACGCGCAAAAGACTAAAACCAACGATGCAAAGTCGGCAAAGACGCCGGTAACCGTATACGTCACATCGCCGGAAGATTCGTCGACTAATAACAACGCCGTGTTAAGCAACAGTTTTTCCGAGTCAGCTACGTATAAAACGACGGAACAAGTTTCAAAGAGCTTCACTAACATATCGCCTAACGCTAAATTAACGAAAGATACGAACGCCAAAACGCAATTCATGTCGCAATCGGCTCAATTCATGTCATCATACGCTAATCCATCGAACAAAACGACAAAATCCACACAAGAACTGAATAAACTACCAATTTATAAACAGGGCAGTAAGCATTTGGGGGCGAGAATCGCTCAGTCCGATTATGCGGATCCCAAAGTGCTCATGTCGGGATCCAATTCGGATCTGATCAAAGTGAACGTGTTCATTAACAAGACGTCATTGCGACCCGATAGCGTATTATCAAACTCGTCGCACTTCACATCGTCGAGCGACGGATGCTTCACGCCCAACACCGAAATCAATAAAAACACGTCGTTTTTGTACAAAGATAAAAACACGAAAGAATCCACAATTAAAGAGAATAATTCTTCGGCACAAAAATTGAACGGCAACGAGAGTAAAAAATTAACGAAATATAATATTGCGCAATCGGACGAGAGCTTTTTTGAAAAGTCGTTTGACGAAATAGAAAATATTTACAGCAACGAAATATTCCGTGACTCGGCTATTTATAGCGATCCCGACGACGGAGGCTATAGTATCAACGATATCGATATCAAATGGACTAAGACGGTTAACGCCGTAACGAAACCCGTCGTCACTTCGAAGATCGACACCGTTCACAGAGTAAAACCCGCCAACATCGATAAAATCGAAGCCGAAAAGAGAACTCATTCGGATAAATTAAATAACATATCTTCGATTACGGAGGAGATTAAAATACACGAATCGATCGTTAACGGTGTATCGTCTAAAAGCGTCGATAAGACGTATAAATCGGAAATTAGCAAAATTCCGTCGGGACACGATAGCAAACCGACGAAATTGGCACCTCCCGTACCCGTGAAACCGACGATCAACAGAAACGCAATACAGACGTTTAAACAACATTCCATTAAGAGCACGCCGATGCCGTTGAAAAATAATTTAATCATCGATATCGCTCCCGAAGCTGATAAATCATCGGAAGCGACAATCGAATCGAAGAATAACGCAGAAAAATCATCGGCGTTACTCTCGCCGAAAGCGGGGATACCGAGGCCGAATTATCAAAGATCGTCGTCGTCGAATATAAATATGAAACGGATGAGTTTCGAACGGTGCAGTCTCGACTCGTCGGCAATAAATAGACGCACGAACAGCGTTTCTATGTACAAAACGGAAAACTCTCGCACGGAAGAGATCTCGATAACAAAATCGGTGCAGGAGAGACGGAAAGAAATTGAAAACACCATGTCCGATCTGAAACAAATACAACAAAACCGAAGATCGTTCGATAAATCCGATCAATTAGTGTTGAACAGATCGTTCAGCTTCAAAGCGACGAACACGATCGTTAAATCGCCGATTGCGTCTCCGACGAGTAATTCGTCATTTTTTGCAAAGGCGGCGTCGACGAAGTGTCACATTCCGACGCGTAACGTATTAAACGAGCCGAAAGCATCGGACGCCGATGTCGACAATGAATCGATTGAAACGCCGTTGGCTCAAAACGACGACGGAAACGAAAGTAAAAGGGGCGGATGGGTAAAACAAGTCGTTAATAGATTCCAGTAATTACCCATATACTTTATATATATATTTTGAGCCATATTTGATTATGTGATCGGTATTATTTTGTGCCTTATTTAATTGATATATTTAGTTAATCATGAATTTATATATATATATGAATGGTTTACGTACTTTAGATTTAATTTTAAATTTTATACTTAATTTATAAAATAAAATATATATGTGTACTTTGAGTATAACGAACACAATGTTTGCGATAGCTTTATTAAATTGTGCATTCGGTGCTAGCGATGCGTATGCGGTGGAATGTCGATCCCATTTTTACGTTTGAATAAAAAAATGAATGAAATTTACTAGCGACGGGATTATCGCCTGCCATTTCGAGGAATGTATCGTAACTAATTTACATTTCACGTATATGCATATGAATTTAATTTGTATATTAGACTGATTATTGTAAGAAAGATATATAATTTAATTAATGTATGGAAAATACAATATTAAAAAAAATAATCATTATTTTATTTCTATCCCGTTTCTTTATTTAATTTTTAATATAAAAAACAAAGTGCGATTTTATTTATAAAAAAATATTAATAGATCGGCACTTTTCGTTCACTTAGACTGATTTAATTAAACTTAAAAATATAATGTTAATGTAAAAGAATCGATTTTTTTATGAAAGTTCATTATAAGATTCTGGTTAAATTACCGAGATCCCTTTGAATGCATAAGATTTTCATCGAGGGGTACAATCTCAATATCAGGTAAGGTAAATGTAAGTTACGAGATTAATTTTGAATGTATATATGTGGATGATACCAATTTTATTAAATACATCGATGGATTCTGGATCTTGACATTTGAAATTGAGAATAAAATTAATTATTAATTTCAGAAGAAAATCTTGTATGAGTTAATTTTAAGTACACCTATCACTCGCTTAACACGATACTCGCTTAACACGGTTTCAGTTTTGCGTACAGCTGCGGGAATTTCCAAGAATAATGGTTAGGGTATATCTGGACGACAACTGT
>JAGXCT010031074.1:0-11632 GCA_022495035.1 Philopotamus ludificatus
TCTTGCACAACGAATTGCCTCGCTCCTATGATCAAAGTATTAGAGGATCATTTCGGGATTAATGCTGGCTTGATGAATACTGTGCATTCCTATACCAAAGATCAATCCGTTGTTGATTCCCCCCATAGTGATTTGAGGAGAGCTAGAGCTGCTGCAGTTTCTATGATCCCGACTACAACAGGGGCAACAAAAGCCGTTGAGCTGGTTATTCCTAGCGTAAAAGGGAAGCTTGTTGGGTATGCGGTGAGGGTGCCTGTTCCTGATGGCTCATTAACGGATTTTACAGCTTCTCTCAAAAAAGAAGTGACCGTAGAAGAAGTGAACCGTGTGTTTCAACAGGCAAGTGAAACTTCTCTCAAAGGGATACTTGAATATTCCACAGATCCCATCGTTTCTATCGATATTATAGGGAACCCTCACTCTGTTATTTTTGATAGCTTATGTACCCAAGTCGTTCCAGAATCCCCTAACCATATTCGGATTGTTGGCTGGTATGATCATGAGTGGGGGTATTCTAATCGCACTTTAGAGATGTCAATGAGAATTGGGAAGACAATCGGAAGTTAGATATTCATGTTAGACTTAAGTTCAATAAACACTATAAGTAGCCTTAATGAAAAGGAGCTCTTTCATAAGACGGTAATATTGAGGTTAGATCTTAATGTCCCTTTGAAAAATGGGGTTATTTTGGATGATACTCGCATTAAGGCTAGTTTAGAAACAATTATTCATATCATTAAACATCGAGGAAGGGCGATCATTTTAAGCCACTTGGGGCGACCTAAGGGAGCTAACCCACAATTCACCCTCCTTCCCGTCTCTTTAGCTTTAGGTAAAATGATTCATCAAAATATCCACTTCTTTACGGAACCCATTGGGTCGAGTGAGCTCGTAGAGGCCATGACAAAGGTTTCTTTTGGAGAAGTGGCCATATGTGAAAATATTCGTTTTTATGAAGAGGAAACCAAAAATGATGTTCAGTTTTCAAAAAACATTGCGTCTTTAGGGAATCTCTATATTAACGATGCTTTTGGGGTAATGCATCGTTCACATGCTTCAACAGTAGGAATTACTCAATTTCTTCCTTCCTATATAGGATTTTTAGTAAAAAAAGAACTGTTTTTTATTCATACCTTACAAAAAAATAGGCAAATTCCCCTAACAATTATTTTAGGAGGAGGTAAGGTCTCGAGTAAAATTAATCTACTCCATGGGTTTATCCATTATGCTCAAAATATCCTGATTGGTGGAGGGATGGCGTTTACTTTTCTTAAAGCTTTGGGCTATTCAATAGGAAAATCCTTATTCGAGGAAGATCTATTAGAAACAGCAATAAGTATCTTAGAAAAAGCAAAACAAAATGGATGTCAGCTTATTTTTCCTTTAGATATTGTCTGTGCGCTGAGAATTGAGCCCAATATAGAAGCGTATACTGTTTCTGTTCAAGAAGGAATCCCTGAAAATATGATGGGGCTTGATATAGGCCCGCTAACAGTATCTCATTATAAGAGTATCCTTGAGCAATCAAAAACTATTTTTTGGAATGGGCCGATGGGGGTCTTTGAGGTTCCTCCATTTGATTTTGGAACTAAAGAGATCAGTCTATCTATAGCGAAAGCGACCAAGACAAATCAAGCTTTAAGCATCGTAGGTGGGGGGGAGTCTGCTATGGCACTTCGTTCTTATCACTTAGAAGAAGAGATTAGCTTTGTTTCAACAGGGGGGGGGGCTCTTCTAGAATTGTTAGAAGGAACACCGCTGCCTGGGTTAGTTGCTCTCAGTAGGCATTAATGCTCATTGATCTCAGTTCTTCACATTTTTCTTGATCATATCCATTTAAAGCAGCTTTCAAAGTCTAAAGGCAATGCCTATAATTTGTAGATAAGAGTAGACTCCACTAGCAAATTGTTCTCCAATTATTGGAATAAAATATCCCACATTAGCGGTTAACAACTGGAAGAAGATTGCTCCCATATCAAGTAGGACTCCAAATGAAAGCGTTGGGGTTAGCCCAAAATTAAAAGAAGACCCGCTATAAGGAAAGATAGATTGAAGCCCAGCCCCTATAAATAAATATTCCATCAAAGGGAGATACTTAAGAGTGAGTCCTAGATTGATGGAGTTCATATAGTCCAGCTTATTTGTATAAGAGCGATCTAAGTGATTAAGGACAAGCAAGGCATTGTAATTTAACCGTAGATGCTGCGATACAGAGTGTTCAATATAAATATTAAGTCCAGACAAATTTTCCAAGTTAGTATAGGTTTGTTCTGATGATACGGACTTCTTGAGGTTATTAATATATGCGGATACATAATCTAAACCTAGGTATATTTTTTTATTACCAGCACTCTCCAGCGTTGCTTGCGCAGGGAGAAAAAGATCTTTGGGAAATAAGTTATCGTAGCAAAAAAGTACGAAAAGTAGAAACAATAAACGTGCAAGGATAAAAACCTCCATAGGCCGAATAAGAGAAAGCTTTTCTCTCGGTTAAAAAAAAGCCTTATTACTTCTGATTTAATAGAAGGCTTGTGTTATACCATCAGAGCTAGAGAAGAAAGGCTCCCTTCCTCTCTAGCAAGCTCAATATATAGATAAGATATAGATTTTTATGTATCAAGTCAATTAGGGAGAGAGCTTGATAAGATGAGAACATATAGGACTCTAAAAATACTTCATATCATCACATTAGCGAGGAAAGTGAAGTTTCTTCAAGAAAATGATCAATCTTAGACTTGAGAGCCTTAGGTAAGGGAAAATTTATAGAGTTAAGAAGCCATATTTATAGACTTGTGGTTTTAGTTTTTCTGTGAGTTCTTGGTAAAATATTTTAAATTGTGTAAAATCAAAAGGCTCATGGATTTGTCTTTCTAAAGATTTTCTGATTTGATACCAACCTATATCTGGTTTATTGAGTTTTAATTCTTGTCTTATTTTGTGATCAAAGGAGCGGGTATAATAGTTTTTCCATATTAAGAGACCCTCATCATAAATATTTCTTGCTTCTTTTGATAGTTCCCTTGGGAGATTTCTTTCCTGCAAGTAGCGGACCATAAAATCGGATTCAAAACGCTGGTTAGCTCCCAATTGTTGTTCGGTATAGGGGATAAAATGGTTAATTAAATTCCAATCCTCATGGTTATATTCTAGATCATTCGCCCCAGCACTTAGATTTGATCCATTAAAGAGCATCCAAATGAGACAATCATGAGCAAAATCTAAACTAGGGTAGGTATGCGGAATCAAAAATTGATCCCGGTCATTATGCCACTGATGTTTAATAATACGTCGGACAGTAAAAATCATCGCAGCTTTTTCTAAATTATCAGGATTAATATACATTCCATTCCCCATAGAAGATACGGATGAAAGAAGAAAGGTGAGTTGGCCGCCATGTTGCATATCATTGGAGTTCAAAACCATATATCCTATAAAATGATCAGACCCTGTATTCACACGGACTTGGTTTATAGGGGGGGTGGGGGTAATTGCGTTAATCAGAGGGATCACGAGAAGCCCATTTGTTTTTGGCCTTTTCACCCAATGGTTTAAAAATTCGGTAGAAACATGAGGTTTAAAAATTTTTTCTCCTATTTCCTGATTATTTCGATCAACCATATTCACCAAAACCTCTTTTATGGGGGTGATACTGTTCATTTCCCAGATCAAAAATCCAATCGGAAAGTTCCCTTTAAGCCCATCAAAAGCCTTACTATGGAGAATAAATCCTCCGTGATAGACCGCTTTAAACTGACTTCTAAAGTCTACAAAATTCGGTGCATTGATATATTTCAGAGTACTAAACATTGCTAAAGTACAATGGGGGATCTCTTGCAGTATGCGAGCTATAAATTGTGTAAAAAGCTCATTTTTAGACTTGCCAAAATGGTCCATAGCGGCTCTGATTTTCGTCGTATTGGAAACCCCACGTTTGCTTGAAAACCCTTTTTCACTGGCCTCCGCATATGGTGGGTTGATAAGGATTAGGATTTTTTTATTGGCATCCTTAATCAGAATTTGGAGTTCTTTAGGCATTTTATTGGTAAGCGAGTAATCGATTCCCCCCTTTTCATTTATATCATCATTGAGATAATCATACTGAAAAACAGAGGCCCCTACACATGTTTTAGTGGCCCTAATAATATCAATATGTTCCTCTTCCAAAGTTGACATAAAAATATTACGTGGATAATTATGAAGCACTTCTAGATTTCCAACGCCGCAACACATATCCCAAATAATGTAGTCCTTCTGCCAAGTTTTCCCTAAGGTTTCATAGAGTAGCCGATAGGCCCTTCTCACCGTTGAGAGGGGGGTGTAATAGGCCCCTGTAAACTTTCTTCTATCAAGCGGGATAAGCGTATCTTGGCGCTGCATGAGTTCTTTTCGATACTCAGGCTTAGGAGGTCTCTCATAAATACTCCAGAATTCCCTGTAGCCCTCTATGCTCAAAAGGTGATAGTTTTTATCTTGCAATATAAAGTGAGGCTTTCCTTTAGCATGGGCTAAATAGGCAGGCAGGCCGTAGCCCTCATAAGTTGGAGTTGTTCCATCACTCATAATATCCGCATAAAAAAGGAGAGTATAAGAGTCTTCAGAAATACCCTGAATCTCTTTACCAATTTTTTCTACCCATAAGTCAAAAACTTCTTTCAAATTATTGGGATTGATAAGAGATCTAATAAACTTGTTTTCTTGTATGGCGAGCTTAACTGCCCGAATAAACTCTTTTTCAAAGTGTTTAATATTATAAGAGATAATATGGGTTCCAATATATTGAGAGACCTTCTCCACCAAAAAAGGATCGAGCTGCGAGGCTTTTTGGCCCCAAAGCATGCTTTTATCCTCCAAGAGTGGAGTTGCGTTGATCGTTTCCATTAAGGCGGCCTTTCTATTATCAAAAACTCCAAGAAAAGGCGGAATGATCTCCCCCTTTTTATGCGCTGCAAAAACATAGTGCAAAAGCTGAGTAAACATCTTATAGGTAGAAGTGGGCTTATCCTTAGCTTCAAACCAGATATTTTCGGTTTTAATATCAACCAACCCCAGTGTATACTCGCTCGCTTTGAGTTGAAGAGCGTTCATATAGGCTTTTTTGACATCTTCTTCCGACTGAGCCGATCTTAAGTTTTGATATAACCCCATTGATTTATCCTTAGGAATATGCAATACAACTTTTTATTATCGGATCATTAGGGATTAAGTGAGAATATTCTAATTTTTGTTCATAGGTTGAGATCAATAATATAAAATATGGGCGCTATGGCCTATGAAGATAAAGATGGTGAGAAAGAGGGGCTCAGCTCACAGGCTCGGAGACTCCAATAAGGCTAAGGATAAGTTGATGGGCGTTAAAAATATTGTCCACAATATAATCGCTGCCTTTGAGTTCATCGAGCTTCCCATAGCTTTGTGCCATAATTCCAATAAAAGGAATTTGATGAAACTGTGCAGCCTCTAGATCCATCACTCGGTCTCCTACCATGATCATTTGGTTGGGGTTGAGGTCATATTTGTCCAAATATCCCGCTAAGATATCAGCCTTAACCAAACGATCTTGATAATTGAGCGTGATGAAAGGAACTTCAAAAGGAAGATGATACTTATCTACAATGGACTCTAAATATTGATGAGAGCCATTAGAAGCTAGTAATAGGAGAATATTATGTGTTTTTAGTTCTTTAAGCATGTCTAAGGCCCCTTCAATAAGCCCACCTCCCTCTTCTTTCAGAATACGTGAGAAGTAAAGGCTATTCAGAGCTTTCAGTTGAGGAAAAAATTTAGGATCGAGCTCTGGAAAAAGGATATTATAGATTTCATAGCTTGGTTTTCCGAGATGTGGAGCGATTTCTTTATGAGAAATAGGCTTTAAGTTAAGGTTGTAGAGCGAGTTAAGTTCTGTGATCGATTTGTGATAAGCTTGGCTTAAAATCATATCTGAAGAAAAAAGTGTTCCATCCATATCAAAAGCGATAGCCCTGATTTTTTGATCACCCATGGCAGGTGCAGAAGACGCTTCTTTCAGAGATTTAAAATCTTTTATCCATTGCGAATAACTAGGCCCTTTAAAGAACGCACTCCCGATCACAAAGTAGTTCACTCCAGCCTGCATCAAAGAGGGAATATTCTCCCTATTCACCCCGCCATCTACTTCGATGAGAAGCTTTTTATTAACCTTTGCGAGATAAGTAGAAAGTTTTTCTATCTTAGGAAGCGTTGTTTCAATAAATTCCTGTCCAGCACGACCAGGCTCAACGGACATGATTAAGACCATATCGATACTCTCCAAAAAAGGTAAAATAGCTTCAATCACTGTAGAAGGCTTGAGGGCTATTCCGATCTTTACTTGGTTTTTGCGGCAAATTTCTATCGCTTGATCGATTTCTTCTTGACCCACCAACGCTTCTATATGAACAGTAATCATATCAGCCCCAGCTTCAATAAAAGCAGGGAGAGTTGGGAGGGGATTGGTGATCATTAAATGGACATCAAAAAAAAGAGAGGAAGATTTTCTTAAATCATGGATCAGCTTAGGGCCAAAAGTGAGATGAGGGACAAAATGGTTATCCATGACATCAAAGTGAATCGCCTGAATACCGGCCTTTTCTAAATCGTTGAGAGTTTTTTTAAGAGTGGTAAAATCTTCGCCTAAAATGGAAGGGAGTAGCATTATTCAAGCTCCTTATAGAGTGTTAGTTTGTCTTTTTCTTCTAAGAGATAGAGCTTTACACTAAATGGACCAGATATTTGGGCTGTGGGCACAAGAACATCCCCTTGGGAAACAAGCCCCTGAAACAGTATTTTCATGCCTTGTTCGTCTTTAAGGACGACTCGAACTTGTTTTTTATCCAAATTTGCTGGAACGATGTAGTAAAAATATCGTATATTCTTATGGTAACTCCCTATTGTGAGTTGAGTGGTGAGGTTTTTATCCATTTTTTGCCCGGGTTGAGGGTTCTGGCCAAGAATTTTCCCTTCTTCCTGTAGAGTTGCAACATTTCTTGGTTCTATCACAACAGGGAGGCTATGCTGGTAGAGATAGCTTAAGGCCTCAGCGAGAGGTTTTGATTTAAAGTCTGGCAGTAATATTTGGTTACCTTGGCTCACAGTGAGAAAAATTCCAATAGGAAAATCATGATAAGCACCTTTTTGTGGATATTGACCGATAATTTCCCCAAAAGGCTTTTCGCTCTCTATCCAAGAAATTTGGCTAATGAGAACCTTTCTCTCTCCACTTTTAACCATCCCTAGGGTATTTTGAACTCTAAAAATATTATTTCCGATATAAGAAGGAAATTGATAGGCCGCAGCCCCCTCGCTCACAGAGAGGGTGATAGGTCTTCCCTTCTTAATCATCTGCCCTGCTGGAATATCTTGACTAATAATAAAATGCCGAGGATATTCCTCCGAACTTTGACCTACATAGATCGGTGTGAGACGATTACTAGTGAGGATCAAAGAAGCATCCAAGGAAGAGAGGCCTCTCAGTTCAGGAACCATCACGCTCGGTTGAGTTGCGATCAATGAAAGATATATGGTCCACGCGATCATAAAGGGTAGGGCGATCATAAAGCCGAGGGATATCAGAAAGCGAGGGTATGATGTAATAAAGCTGTTAAAGTGTATCCCAAAAAAATTTTTAGTTGGAGCCCCCATGGTCAATGGGGAGATTTTCCCCTCTTGATCTGGTCGCAGCGCATTGCTTTTCATTAGATAAAATCCCCTTTTTTAATTTGGTATCCGTTAATAAAAGAAATAAAGTCCATTGGTTTTTTACTGGGCGGTTGTATAAAATCTATACTGATCACCCCATTCATTGTGTTAATCCATAAGCCTTCTTTATCCGCCTTTGCGACTTGACCAGGCATGATATCGTCAGAAGCAGAGGGCTTGATAGACATCTCAAGGATTTTACATTGATGTCCACGGATCAATACTGTGGTTTGGGGCCAAAGATAGTAAGCTCTAAATCGATTAAAAATAGATAAAGCCTCTTGGGTGATTGGGTTGATAAGTCCCTGCTCCTTAGTAATTTTAGAGCAAAAAGAGAGCGCTCCTTCTTGCTTCGAGGCCTCGGGAAAGACCCCATTTTCTGTATAGTAGGAGAGGGTGATGTCTAAAAGCTCCGCAGCCACAAAAGAGAGCCGTTGCCTGAGCTCTGGATAGACCTCATTGGGATGAATGTTTATTTTTTTGATCCCTAAGAAGTCTCCCGCATCTATTTCTTGATTAACCTTTTGAAGAGTGATTCCTGTTTGATCATCGCCTCTCAATAAAGATTCTTGAATAGGAGAAGCCCCTCTATAAGAGGGAAGGATAGACCCATGGAGGTTAAAAGTACCATATCGCGGGATATTAAAGAGCTCTATGGGAAGAATCTTTCCATAAGAAACGACCAGTCCAAAATCGATATTAAGAGATTTTATCAGAGAAATAAAAGAAGGATCTTTAAGAGAATGGGGCTGCAAGTAGGGGATATGATTATCCAAGGCAAATTGCTTAGGCTCAGGAACAGTGACCGTCTTTTTATGTTTGGTGATGGTGCGGTCTTGGCCCGTGATAATCATCTTGATATTAGTTTTTTGGAATAAAATTTTTAGGCAAGGAAGAACAAATTCAGAATTTCCTAAAAAGAGGGTGTTAAGCATGGGAGGCTCTCAACTTTTGAAGCTCCTGTTCTATAAAAGCTTTATCGATGGCAAGTATTTTATCAACAAAGAGAGCTCCAATGAGATGATCATACTCATGAAGGATCACCCTCGCTAAATAGTCCTGTGCGATAAAGTTAAGAGGGTTTCCTTGTTCATCGAACCCTTCAACAGAAATCGATTGAGGACGCTTAACCCGAGCATAAATTTTTGGAATAGAAAGACATCCCTCTTCTGCAATTAATTGAGTTGTATTTAAGATTTTAATCGTAGGATTAATAATCACCATAGTTTCCATATTACTATCGATCATATTCGCATCGACAATGAAAATTTGTTGACTGACTCCCACTTGAGGCGCGGCGATCCCGACTCCATTAGCATGAACCATGGTCTCTTTGAGGTTGTTCACAAAGTCTACTAAACCCTGATCGAATAGCGAAACAGGAGCACTTTTTTGTCTTAAAACAGGGTCCCCGTAGTGGATAATTGGTAAAATCATTCTTGCTTTCTCCGCTCCAATAAATTTAGCACTAAAGTGGGAATAAACCATCAAAGAATTCTTGAACAGGGCGAGATTTCTCTTTTTCGATAAGACCGCTTGCCTCTTTCTCTGGCTGTGTGGCTGGCTGTAGAGTACAATAAATTTCCCGTGTAACCATAATATCATAAAATGCATCATGGAGTTGGGAGGGGTCAAATGCTAGACCTAAAGCTTGAGCAACGCTTGATAACCTAAAATTAGGAAGAGAGGCGCGCCTTTCCTTGAGATGTTCCATCGCTAAAACCATGACATCTAAAGCAGGGTTCCAAAAGTAGCTCGAAAAGTATTGATTATTATTACGGCTAAAAAACTGTCTCATAAACTCAACATCGAAGGGAGCATTATAAGCGATAAAAAAGAATTTATCCTTTTTATCAAAAGGGTTCACATATTTCTCTATTAAGGTGATAAAGTCTTGAAAAACGGTATAAGCTGGGGCATAAGTCTCTAAGTCTTGAAGGGTTGTTTTCGATACTAAAAGAGCCTCTTGGTTGATAGTCGCAGAGGGATGGGGCTTTACTTTGACATTAATTTGTTCTTTAATTTGACCATCGATCTCAATAATAAAAGAGAGCTGAATAATAGCGCATAAATAAGGGTCGATCCCGGTTGTCTCCACATCAAGAAATAAATATTTCATGTTTCATTATTTTCCTTTTTATTTAATCTGATTAAGCTTAAATTTAATAACTATAACTTGAAAATATAAGAGGAAATCTCAGCATGAAACTAGGAGAGAACCTTTCTCTTAATTTGGAACAATCACTCGCCTATATCTCTCCCTTGATCACAGATATCCCCACACCCGAGACCCTCCAGATTCATTATCTTAATTATTTTAGAGAACACTCCTTCTCGATCATTGAAAACCTTAACCCGGATGAAGCTTTGCTTTTTTTCTATGCCTACAGCAAGGATGGGATTTTTCTCTCCTCCTTCACTAAAAAATCCAGAGAAAGCCTCTCGGAAACCTTAAAAGGTCTTTTGATCAAAGGGCTTGTCGCTGTGAGATCGACCATCGCTAATGCTCAACTTAATCATAGACTCTTTGTATTCGAAGAAATTAGAGAGATTTTAGCAGAACAGAACCTTTTTTGCTCTGAAAAAACTCTACTGCAGATGATTTCAGGGTTTAAAGAAAGCTCTTTAAACTACGCTAATTCCCAAATTCCCTTGGATTTATTTCAGTTTTTTTACTCTTATGGATTCTTAGTTCCGCGAGAATTTTTATTCCAGCAGTTTACCGATAAAACTCTCAATTACTTAAAAAAAGAAAATTTAGTATATAATCGTATCTTTATCGAAGAATCTCAAGATCAGGAAACGGGCAATAAATCCATTATTTTTAGGCACTGTATTGAGCTTAATTTGCCCTGCCTTACAGAGTCTGAAACGAAGGCACAAACGAGCCTCAATTATCATAGCACAATTTTTAATAGCTTTATCCAGATCTGCTATGCGATCCATAAAGATGGTCTTGGATTTACCAAAAAAAATGAGATCAATCGTAAAAACCTCGAGCGAATTATTAAACATATCGAGTCCGAACAGGTGTTGGTTTTTTTCATCCATTTTCTTAAAAATAAACAGTTCTTAGAAAGAATCAATGAGCAAGAAGAGCACTATAAGCTGAATGAGCAGTTGGTTTTTAATTTTTTCCAAAACAACCTCAAGGATACTTATTTAAGTTTGATTCAGAGCGATGCTTTTTTACAAATCATTGTGACTCTTCTCCTCTCTATGCAGCTTAAGGAATTCACGTTAGCCGACATTATTTTATTTTACATTAAAGCGGATCCAAAGGCTTTAGTCCAAAATCTTTTCAAGAGAAATATCAGGCGTCAGATCATATCGGCGCTAGAAATGCTTCACTATATTGGGTTTTTAATTCGGCACTTTACTCATGAGGGGCTGGTGCTCTACACTATTAGCGATTTTGCCAAAAGCCTGTATCAAGCTCCGGCCAAGGAAGTGAGAGAGATTAAAAAAGGGGCAATTAGCATCAGTTCTTCATTGCAAGTTTTAGTGGTGTTGGAAGATGTTGATTATCAGTCTGGGTATATCCTTAGCCTATTTATGGATATTACGAGCTTATCTACGGTCACATCTTATCAAATTACGAAACAATCGCTGATGAAGGCGCTTTATTTTGGTCTTAATTTAAGCGATTTTATCGATGTCCTTAACCTCTACCTAGTCAACCCGCTCAGCGATGCGCTTTTGGGAGTGATTTATAGCCTCGCTAATCAATATAAGGAGGGAATTCTTGAGCATGTGATCCTCCTTAAAACGAATCCACTGGTGATGGAACAGCTTGTTTTTAAGCCAGAGTATAAAGATTATATTCTTGAACGGATTTCTGAATCTTATGCTATTGTTTCTAAGGAGCTCGAAGATAAGCGCATTTTAGAAGACAATATGATTTTTTTTAAAATAAAGC
>JAGXCT010031075.1:0-11699 GCA_022495035.1 Philopotamus ludificatus
TATTATTTTTTATAAGAAAAGTTAAATAAAGTACAAGAAAAATTGTCTTAAATTTCATTGAAAAAAAACGACATTAGTTATGGGTACCCCTAATAAAATCTGATTCGCTAAAGATCGTAACAAAAATTTCATCATCATAAAAAGCGTTAATACAAGTATCTTATAAGTATTAATCTTAAGAGGACAAAATTAATATGATAAATATGTAATTGAATTATAAAAAAAAAGATCTGCGCACTCATCGATCACACCTCTTATAAATACGAATTTCCTTATAAAATATTAAATATAAAACCGTGATAAATTAGCTACACGACCATACTTTCGTTTAATTAATTACACATTTCCAAATAGTATTTATTACAATAAATAAAAATCACTTTCGAAAATTTCCACCGCGCACATAAATTGCCCGGCCGATACATTTTCAATAACACGTGTAACCGGGCCGGTAATTAACGAGTCTACTTTGAAATTTAATTAGGCACCGAATGCTCGTAGATCATTGAATAATCGTTCCCTAATGATCCAGTTATATGATCCAGTTGGAAAAGGCGTTGATTTAGAGCGGGCGTCGGTCCTGCCGACGTCCGGGCGCGTACGCGTGAACGCCGCCCGCTGATTGGCCAATTAAAAGTGTGGCCCGAAAGTCGTGCGCTATGAATTAACTCAATGTCGATGGTGTATGGCTTTTCGGCATCTCGTGTGCATCCACAGTGCAGTGCGTGTAAATACGACCCCGCGCACACAAAACCATAAATCGATCAAACGATTTGTATCGTCGTCGTGATATAAATTTCAGGTATTTGGATCAATAAATTAATTTAATGATCGAGTGACGCGTGAGTCATGTATCAAAAATCACGTTCTGGCATAAATCATCGGGGGCAACGATCTAACAATCAATGTCGGTGAAAGAAGTGATTCGCCCAGCTCTAAAAGTACATTTTTACTATTTTAAACGATCCGTCATGGCGACTCGAAACCAACGACTCTGGCCGATGGGGTCTATTTTGTATTAAATTAATGTATGAAAATATACCCTAATATTTATATTATAATAAAAATAGTTATTCATGATATATATTAGTAGAAAATCCATAATATCGACATGTAGGATTAATATTAAATAAGGTATTCGAGAAAAATACTTGGAGTCCCAAATAGACCCCATCGGCACGGCTAGGCTAAGCAGATTTTCTTATCGATGATAACGAGTTATTTCTCCACGCTTTGGGATAGGCTATAAAATTTACTGCTATAAGTAATTACTGGGTTTATTTATTGAGTTGTACATGTATGATATTACACAGTATTTTTTTTGATAGTTGTATTTAAACCGAAGCAGATACGAGTAATACAAATAAAAATCAGGGGTGAGCAACCTTTTTTTACCACGGGCCAGCTACAAATTTAAAAACGGCGAATGATATATGAGGAAAAATATTATCTTGATCAATATCATGTCAATTCTATTATTTGTGTGTTCTGCCATTTTAACCGATCCGCCATAGGGGCTCGAAACCATCCGCGTCGTCCGAAGGGGGTCTTATCCTTACCTGAAAATAAACCCCAAGCATTTCAAGTCAAGGTATTGATGAAATCTCCATCAATATCTTGCCTTATTTTTTTAAAATGGAATATTTTAAGAATAAAAATGGTTATTCAAGATACGCTTCATATTTTGGATTTTTTAACTAATCAATACGACACGTAAATGACACGCACACACTGAGGACATGACCGCAAAATTCTTTTTCACTCGCACTTAGCATATCGTTGCGGATGCGAGCGATAAAAAACACCACGTCCGTGGCTACGGAAGCGAATATTGTTGTTTTTTATTATTTTCGCAATTGCGGACAATAAAGTCAATGATTACTTATAATATATATTTTTTAGACTTTTTAAAAAATACAAATAGTTTGTAATATGTAGGATTCATATTAAAATAATTATTCGAGAAAAACAAAAAACTAGGAGTTCTAAATAGACTCCATCGGCACGACTAGGTTAATGAAAAATTTGGCATTGCTTCTTTGCCATTAATTGGTATATATTTGCAGATATTGACGACACAACAACTAACACCAGCTTTCTAATCGTACATCATTTAATCTCGATCTATGATCGCTTTCAATAAATATGTAAAATCTTTAAAAGGCATATGTTTTTATCTATTTATAAGAATTACTCGTAATATTTTTTTATTGATTAGATAGCTATTATATGTTCGGAAGAATATTTTACAGTTTGATTAAATGTTGGAATGCAAAAAAAGTAGTAAACGGAAACACGAGTGCCCCACAAAACGCCTCCATATATGCAATAATAATATACACACATCGCGCAGTCGAAGATAAATGAATCTGCAAAAAGGTATTACAAGACATAAACAATATCACGTTTCATGTTCAAGGTGACTCGAGAATGATCTAATTGCATTTTTCAATAGATCATTATTGTTTATATTGATCCGTGGCTCATGCGATACACATCCGAGCTACACGACGGCGAAGATTATAGGTGTTTCGCGTACAGCGTGTTTCAGCGAATAATTTATTATTTTATTGTGAGTCGCTTCTGTGCGACACGGCCATCATTAGTCACCGCGCGTGTGTACTACACACGTATGGTATCCAGGTACCGCAAACAAATTAGCGAGAGAGACGGAGAAAAAATTCGCGCGGTGATTAATTATAATGACGATGAGCCGATGACAATCCGAAAATTCCGTTTCCGCGTTTGGCACTTGTTTGTTTACGTCACGTGACGGTTGCCGAGCGGCGTCGTGACCAATCGGAGCGGCGAGCGGTCCGACAAGTGATGAGTGCGCATGCGCATGATGGATCACCCTGCGCGCGCACCGTTATCCTTGGCCGCGAGGTTCCCATACGGCCCGGCGACAAATCCTACCACTTTATTTCGTATATATTGTTTTTGAGACTTAACTGACAATGACAACAGATGGATAATATATCAAAATTAGGGAACCGAAAAGTAATCAAAATTTCATCGATGAGCGATACTTACGGGGATATTCTTGAAAACAAGTGTCATCGGTGGTTAGAAAACTATTTGAATTTATATAAATATTACGGTGGCATGTCCTCAGTGTGCGGTGGGACATTGTCGAGTGCGCGTGCCATTTACGCGTCATATAGATAAGTCTAAGAATCCAAAATATATCATAAATAACTATTTCACTTGACTTGAAATGCTTGGGTCTATTTTTCCTTATAAATAGACCCCCTTCGAAAGCCGCGGTTGCTTTCGAGCTACCGTGACGGATCGCTTAAGGGAGCAGAATCAGTCAAATATTTTATTAATAAAAAAGAACGTAAGATATGCTATAAAACCCCTAATTTAAATAAAGATCGACTGCACAGTATTTATTTTAGCCAAATGCTAACAAACGAAAATAACAGATAGGAGATGCCGCTCAATCAACGGCGCACCATCTGCGCGTCTCTTTTGTCTCGGTATGAAACCTATTCGTTATTGCGACGAATTATAACTGGAGATGAGAAGTGAATGGTATACAATAATCTTATGTGGCGGAGTGGCTTGACCTCCCCGTAGTGCCAGGTGTAAGTAAGTGGGTGGGAGCCGATGGGGCCCCCCTAGAGCAGACTGCCCTCCGGGAAGCCCCCGCGAGATGACGTGCCGGGCAGGTCACTACGGTTTTCTGTACTCCGAAACTAAGAGGGCCTTCTTGGCGAGAGTCCCTGTCGACTCAGGCTTTAGAGTAGGGGATGGTATAGTAGTGAGGGTTTTGATCAATAACAAAAATAGGGATCCTTCAACGCGATAACGTGAGAACTCTCTATCCTCAGGAAATAAAAAATGTCGAGAAATCAAAAACACTACTGGCGCCTGTGTGCATAGCTCAATAAGCGCCCCTGTACATTAAGTATGCTTGAATAGAGATACCACGAGCAATTACTAATACTTTTATATATTATTTAATCTCGTCTTTAAGAAATTAATTGTGGATACGTTGTAATGAATTATTTTATATTTTGAAATTTTTCTTTCTTTTTCCAAAAATTATCGGGCACCTGTGTGCGCCGCACAGTGCGATGTTATTATCATTTCAAATATTAATATTATATTCGCACATTATCGCCCTTTAAAACTTATCGAGGTATGACGCATTGCCTGATTCGCTATAGGTTATTATATATCATTTTTTTACAAATCAAGGTCTCCAATATCATAACTGTCGTCAGCAAATTACTGAGATTTAACTCATAATAATATTAATTATTTTTATAATAACATTTTTATAATTACAATCAATTCAGATGATCTCAATATGTAATCGTCTCGAACCTTAACCCACTGAGTTAAGACTCGAGACATTAATTTTTTTTTGGTTAAATAATTATAATAATCCTAGTACTTGAGTTTAGATAATGATGTCATAGTATATTTCAAATATGCTGGAGAACATAATTTGTATGCTAATACAATTTGATGTGAAGTATACAATTTAAAATTAAGTCAAATACAAAACAATAAAGAAATGTTGTGGATTGAATCAATAGTTTTTCTATTATATGTTTTTTCTACGTTTCACGAAAGATTAGAACATCATTACGGTATAGAAAAACGGGTAAAAAATGAAAAGCCAATGAATAAGTTATTATATGTAAGGAAATACGTACTTCCTCAAGAATAAAAGCAGTCCAGTTCCAGATTGTGTTAAGAAAAAAATAATACTAATAATGAAGATCGATAAACGACTTAATTTCGATACTTTTACTTCCTCTTACTAGGAAACCTCTCATTTGGGAAGGACCTTGCCATAATGAAAGGATTGCTATTACGTATAATGGTTAATGTTTGCTGTTACTCATCACGCCGGATCTCCTAGAGAGGAGGAGAACGAATACCGAGACAAAACCTCTTCCACTTGGAACTGCGCCTGGAACTAACAATAAGAAGGGTAAACTCCGATACTAGCAATGGTAATGGAGATATACGTCCAATGCCACCAATGGGCCAGAGAAGGAAACCTTTTTTAAAAAAAGTCTGGAGAGGTCCAAACATCAATTTAATGAGTGTCTAGTGGCTGTTAAATGATGATGAAATGAAGATTTTTTTTTTGGGCCACAAACTACAGTTTTAATCTCTAACCCTTCGTGTTTTAATTAATCACTTAATGTATTTATTTGACTACGATGGATGAATGGCATAACACAAAGATGCTATACAAAGATTTTATAAAGATTCTAAAGATACAAGGGGATTGAGTCTCTCACGCTAATATTCCCCTCAGTGTCAAAATACGACACTAATTTATAATATCATATTTATGATTTTTATTTTCTGGAACCTATCTATCATTTTTGTATGAACTTGAAGTCTCGATTTACGCATTTATTTATTGGAACGTATCTATCGCGTAAATCGAGGGATTGGTGTACATATATACTTTTTTTGTCAGTTCCTTCAAAAATGTAAAAAACGGGTTCCACTGTATTTATGTAGTAGTCCGAATTAAAGTTATCCCGCTAATTACGCGTGTTTTTACCCGTTCCTTCAAAAACGGATTTAGTCCCCCGAATTTACGTATTCCCACTAACTGCGTTTTTTAACAGTATAGAAATTTGAAAAATCAAAACGCAAATAGTATGCATTACAATTTTCACGAAATGCCCGCTTGGGGCATTCGAAATTCAGGGTACTATATACATTGGACCCGGAAGGGTCGATTTGATTTGTAAAAAGTGTGTTTTTGACATAAAATCTGTCGATGGCATTAAATTAATTAATTACAAAGCGCCAAACTGCCCGCTGATAATGGGTCTCTTCCTCTTACATACCTTCTGGCTAGTGTTATGAAGAATTTGCTGAATTGAAAGCTTTCGTCGAGCACCTATTCAACTACTATCTTTGCTCAGTCGCGATTAACTGGCGTATTTACTGGACAAGGCCCTTTTAGAGGTTACTTTCTGCCTTAACAAGACAATTAATTTTGTAAAAATGTTTACGCATTTTTTTTTATGTCTTATGGATTTGATTTCATGTTACCACAATACTCAATCATGAGGTGCGATGAGAGAGGAAGGAGAGTCGTTCACATCCTCCCGGCGCATCTGTGTTTATGGAAGGATCCGACCGCAAGAGGTCATTGTCGATCAGCACCGGGCCGTTGATTGCGGCGGCCGTTTCGGCGGCGACGCGTCCAAGTCCACAGCCGACGACGGCGATGATGAATGAATGCAGAACAACGTTCACTTTTATCGTACGATCACGACCGGAATGGGAATGAGTCCTCCTCGTGGCTCAGGTTCGCATCGTCAATGTTTGATGGATTCGCTGCCGGCCACATTCACCGCGCTACTAAAAATCGTTATCTGGCGAAGGCCGCCTCTGGCACCGAGGCCTTCGTATTTACCTAATAACTATCACACAAAACGTGAAATATAATTTAGCTTTTGCCACTTCGTGATGTGATTAGGAAGGCACTGGCGAATTAGCGACCGGGCACACTTTCGGACCCGCCGATCCTATCTGTCTCCGATCGATCATCGGTTTATCAAATAATTGGATATTGAAATCGCACTCATTTGCCTCCCAATTGGCGCCGGATTTTTTAAACGGCCATATGATGATAGTCTCTATCGGCCTTGATGATCGTGAGAGATAACTGCACAATGGTTTCTAGTAAATCGCATATAAATTGCATGCGCGATAGATCGCGGCCGCTGCTCATAAATCTTATTCAAAAATTCTTACACTGATCAGATCTTACATTTAGATTAACGAAAAAAAATCTATATATATATGGAAAATGGGATTTATGAATTTATTTAAATTATATGATTTGGAGTCTTGAAAGCATTGAAATTTATTAGTCAATAAAATTGGATTTTTTTCTGGCGCCCACTAGGTGGTCGTTGAAGATTTTTTGGCTGGCGCTAACAATGTTGTAAAAATACAGTAAATTATATGATATCGTAAATTACATTATTTTCGCGAGTTATAGTTTAGGTCAAGAAGATTAAAACGGTTCATGCGTGTTCTCCGACAAGACTCAAACAGTGAGGCTATTCAGCCGGCCAAAAAAAATATATAAACGCACAACTAATGAGTACAAATCCCGTCTAGTTTTACGAGAAAAAAAAAATCGGCGCCGAATCACTATAATATAGCGCGAATTAATAAAAATGTATGAAAATCCGCGGCTAATGATGGCAAGGTCGCCAAGCGTTAACGCGCCGAAGAATCGCTTCCTCTTTCGCCACTCAATCGACACGTCCATCGCCACAATTTGATCGAAAACAAATATGATTGAAGAAGACGCAATTGCCGACGATTAGCCATGGAACCAGTCTGCCACAAAAAAATCGTTCTCAGAAACGACGGATATTATGAAAAAAAAAAATATATAGAAAAAAATCAACACTTCCTGTTACTATTAAGACATATCGCATTGAATGTGATTAGATTCGCGGACGGCAATTTTTATGTGCTTATCATTAAGCTTTATGATTCTAATACACACATATTGCAATCATTCCGTCGATTCGGCAATCTTTAACTGTACATTCTTGGATAAAATTCGAATTGATTTGTTTTTTATTATTATTATAAAATGTCTAAAATTTTAAAAATATGTTAAAAAAGTAGCTTACGATATAAACATTGGATTGAATATATTTTTTTGCGAAAAAAAATAATCATTAAATATTAACATAGTAACATATTAAATCATTTAATATGAACTACTAAACTTTTTAGGCGGTTTTTAAATCAAAAAAATATTTTTTTGCAATTATGCATACACGATTTTATCAATATTAAAAAATAGTTAATCAGTAAATAAATAGGACAAATTAACAATTGATGATTCTCAATACGAAAATCAGCTGAAAAATCATGGATAGATTAGAAGAGCTAGATCGAGGTTTTCCAACGGGGTCCAGTTGAACCCCCTGGATCTATTGAAATCTATTGAAAATTAAAAAGGGTCAATAGTGTTCCAGGGGTCTATTGGGGTGTTCTAATTGTATTTAATTTTTAAATTCTAATATTACTGCTGCATCTTCTGATGGATTTTCTTAGATACCATGTTAATTTTTTGAGATATCCTTCTTATAAAAAATGGATGCAATAATTATTTCGCTTCGTATACCATTTTATTTATTTATACTATTATGTGCGCTACCTCACTACTATCGAGCTTGTTAGTGTGTGCTTTTTCTTCCGCCAAATGTGAGGACAGGTACTCTCAGAAACTCTCGGATAACAAGAGCTATTATTCTGCTCAACCACTTGGCCGACTATGTAGATATTTTTGATGTTAAATATCGCCATTTCGTTGATATTTTGTATTAGATTTATTATTATCCTTAAATATATATATATACGTTATATTTTTAATTTTCTTATTTTAAATTTTAATGTTGTTACTATTATGTTTTTATGCGTGATTGGCGACCACGATTGTGTTATTCTGTAATGCCAATCACGCATTGTTTTTTTATGATAAATAAATTTATGAGCTTCAAAAATAGAAGGTCTGATTGAATATAGTCAGATTTTTTAATTACGTAGGCTTGAATGATGCATGTATAAAAATTGACATTTTTTTATTGTGTTGGTGATTTTCAAGGATGAATCAAGCTTTCTAATGAGGATGTCTAGTCTTTACTGCTGCAGACGATTACTGATTATACATTGGGTCTACCGGAAAGTTCTGTCAATATTATGTTAGAGCAAAATCCTTTTTTTGACAATATCGGAGATTGCAGGCTTTATTCAGCACAACAAACCATTTCAGACCATAATCTGAAGCTAGAATTCTTGTGGAAATATTCGAGATGATTGTCATATGGGTTAAATGAGAAAAATTTAAATGAACGAGTCATCATATGCACATTTCTGCTTGAACGAAACAAAATCGAACCCTTATTGGACCGGATGATGATACTAAGGATGAAAAATGGATTACCTATGGAAACATCGTAAGGAGAAGAGCATATTGTGAATCCGGAAAACCTGCCCCCTCCACCTCTAAACCAAAGTTGAGTCTGAATAAGAGAATGTTGTGTATATGGTGGGACATTCGAGGACCATACATTTTCAATTACAATTATTTAACATATCTGCATAATAAATAATTAAAATCTGTATTATTACAAAAGTATTTAAAATAATAACAAAATATGGCTGAGATTTTCATGGAGGGACCGCCCTACGGTGAGTCTAAATATAGACTACCTCTGATGAGCTATCGTGGCAACCATCGCATTTAAATACTCCTTGGAAATAGAGGCGACCTACACCTAAGAAGGCAAGGGTAATCGATTAAGGGAGGAGAATCTCGCTCCACAAAAGGCCTCTAAGCAGGGATGGAGGAGTCAAGGTCCTGTTGACAGACGGGGTTAGGGGACCGCCTCACTACATTGAGCATAGTCTCTCTTACATAAGAAAACTCCGGACATTCCCAAAGAATGTGTTCCGATGATTGTTCATTGGAGTCACAAAACTCGCATCCCTGAGGTTCAGACGATGAAGATTGGCGTTAAAGGAGCCATGTCCCGTGATAAACTGGACATGAAGGAACAAACCAATGAAGCTCAACTCGAGCTAGTACATTGGGGAAGAACTGGAAACCAGCATTACATTTTGAGCTGTTAAAACCAAAGCTAAATTCGATGAGGTACTGTCAGCAATTAGATAATTTTAAAACAGCACTCCAAGAAAAGATGACGGCGATGTTCAAGAGGAAGGACATCATTCTGTTTATTATAATTATTCATGATACGGCTAAGCCACATACTGCTTTGGGGACTCGTCGGAAACTCGCAGAGCTAGGCTGGGAAATTCTGTCACTTACACCATACGATTATCACTTGTTTCTGTCCTTAAAAAAATTTTTGGAGGTCAAAAAAAAATAAAAAACGAAGAAGATATCAGACAAGCACTGGTTCAATTTTTCTCAATGGGATATACAAATTGGCATCACTCTCATCATTTTGTTTTATTCTAAAAACGGACGATACTTTCCGGTAGACCCAATATTTTTTGTGAGACCGCATATGTGCAGTCTTGATAGACTAAGTACTGACATTTAACATTTTAAAATCAGCATTTATTATTCAAATTTATGATAAAAAAAAATAGATTAAATATATTTTTTGTGAGATTCAGTGTATGGATCTCTTTTTAAAATTCGCCTAAAAACAGCGCACAAATTCGTCGGTACATATTTCAGCCGAAGTGTATCTCTGCGAGATTTACGATCGTGGTACGCGAGAGAGAAAGAGCCGGAGCTATCTAGCACATATAGCCCTCGTGGGAAAATGTTCATTAGCTGGACTATAGCCAGGGGCGCCGTTACATATTCAAGGAAGGCGCGTGCAACATTACAATAACACGCACATACGTATTTCGGTTATTTCAATTAAAGTTAATTACGCAGAGATTGCGACGCCGATTCGCATCGGCGTATAGGAAGTGGCCGTGCACCTCAATGTTATACGTGCATGCAAAAAATCGGTTTTTGCATGCAGCCGATCGACTTTGAACTTTGTCCGTCTACTACAGTTAGTGCAGACAAGAGCGTTTGATTGCTCCAGTGCTTTGCAGCGAGCCCAGAAGCGGACTCATCTATTTTTTTCGGGGCCATCTTACTTTCGGTTGTGGCCAGAAAAAAAATGCATCCGTCTTCGGACGATGCTAATAGACATCGGTGTGTTTAGTTAGCAATTACCTAATTTTCGTTTGTGTGTTCTAATATTGGTACAGAGCAGATGAGGCTGTCGTCACGCGATGAGATCTTCACTCACATTGCGCAACGCGGCGTCCACACATGCGCACACACTTGGAGCCTTCGGAACGGACGGTGGTCCCATTTTTTTCTGATATTTTTCACATCAATATTTATTTTGATCATAGTGCAAAACGAAAAAAAAGCAACGGGAACCATACCGATTCGTGATATGTGGTGATGGCGTTTTTTTCGCCGCGTCCACCGATAAAAAAGCATGATGCGTTGTCACTGTTCAAGGACGTGACATATTAAGTCACGTTAATGATCGAAAATTAATCATAAGATCATGTTCATTAGCTACCAAGATTCGAGTTTGAGGAAGACGTGCAATAATTGCAATATTAAATTTGTTTGACCTCATGCAGTAGTGTTGCAGTGCTTATTTTTCTTGCGCACAACCGCGCGACGTCTCTTCGCCAGTAAAACGTTTTAAAACACGTATAAATCGCGATAAAAACGTCATAGGCGAACGGCTGAAGGCGAGTCGCGCGGCAGAAACAATACAGGAAAAATCCGCAAAATGGAACACAACAATAATGACAATGATTTGCCCGAGTGATGTAAATGGCAGACGTTCGCTGACAGCCAAGGACACCGGCGGCAGAAGACGAGCGGGTCAAGTGACGGCAGGCCCCTGCAGCTGCCGTCGTAATTGACGCAATTGTCTCGGATGCACATTCTGCACACCGCCGGACACCACCATACTTTCACAATGGCCCGTGAGAAACCGACTCGAAAATAACGTCAAATAATTATTTTCAACCAATTCTAGACGCGTTGCATCGTATTAATTATATTTTGAATCGTTACAAAAGATAGATAATCAATTATAAATAAAAATCTCTACATCTCGCGGAAAAAAATTCTAAATAACATCTTAACCGCGAAAAACGATAAAGGGAAGCTATTA
>JAGXCT010031076.1:0-12398 GCA_022495035.1 Philopotamus ludificatus
TAATTCCAAGTCAGCAGAATTTTTCAAGAAAGGTATTTTAAATTTGGAAAATAGAAGGTTAAATAATGTAATGGTAATTATTTTTTGTAATAATAAATCAATAAATGTGTAAAAAAATGAATTTGAATTATATTGAAAAATTACACAGGACTTTTTACTGCACCTAATATAAGAAAATAATTAAATAAATTATTTTGAACTCCAAATACACATATATAGTATATGGATTATGTATTATATATATAAAAATATAAATTAAATTCATATTTAATATTAGGTGTAGAACAAGAGCGCTGTCTGCTCATCAGCACTATCAGCGTCGTGTATTGGATGGATGCGGGCGGTGGCGGATTGGGGGGTGGGGGGTCTAGTCGCTAAACGCGGTGTTGCGCTGCGACTCGGAGCAGTTACGCGCCGTCTATATTTTGAAATGTATTTTTTTTAATTTGTAACACCCCGAATATTTTACCCACGAGCCGCCACTGTTTTGAAGCATAACATATTCGCTATCGATAACTTTCGATGACTCGTACACACTAGCATTGTTAGAGCATCTGTCTACAAAAACACGTGTTCCGATAAAACTGCGTATTTAATCGGTCATATTTGACTAAGGATGATGTATTTATAGCAAACAAGACAACAACAACTATATCAACATCAACAAGGAGGCGCGTCTAGTTTTTGCTGCGTGCGCGCTAGAAACTGAAAGTCGACCGCGCCAAGGTCAATGTCTCTGGGTTTCCGACACCATTCGCCAAGAATAATGCTAGGTGCATCGTGCTGCGTCACGTGTCACTGTATATCTTGCCGGCGTCACGCGTCACCCTTCAATTGTTATTTGACGACCTCTGACAACGCGTCGTCATCAATCGACTCTTCAATTGCGAGGCGTCCCGACGCATTCAAATAATAACACGTAGACGACGCTGATTATAAATCTGCAACGTTCAATGCTGGCCAACTATTTGTCTCGAGTTTTGCGTTGAATTCGTATGCCATTGTTTCTAGTGGTCGATTTGTCTCACGAGACTAATTTGTGCAATCGCCGCACTTTCTATCCATGGTCCCGTCTCCGACACCAGACGATGGCTCAGATTAGGTCTAATTAACATCTTTAATTCGTCAACTTATATAATGAAACGATGGCGTTGCATAATCCGACTTCACAATCCATATTCATCTCGAGACGGCACTAAGCAGAGCAGAACGAATGATATCATAGTGACTGCCTAGTTATCGCGGTCATCGATCGGGCCTAGCCGAAATCTAGAAACAGGTCTGTCGAGATCGAGATTGCGAGGGTCATTCGGTAAGATATTTACGTAAGCCGGCTAAATGACAGGTGACTAATTGTCCCGATTATCCGTGAAAGAAGCAAAGAAATCGATCATCTCAGAATCGCAAGACCTTTAGTTGGCTCTGTGCGATACAGGTTTAGCAAGATATTTTTAAACTTATCTAACACATGTTGTTACGTAGCTTTTATTAACACATAAACATCGGGATCCGATATATCTATAATCTTAATGTTGGAGCAGGTGACGAAGTTTCTTGTTATAATGTAATGTTTGACCTGTACGCTCTTGACTATTCTTACTAAGATCTGGTGAATTTTGTTTCCCTAATTATAGCTAATACTTAAATCCCTACCCTTATAGATTGCGAGCAATGAAAAGTTACTAAAATCTATTTTTAGTGTTTTTAAAATGGTACCCGACGAAAATAGATACTCTTAATTTTTGTTAGATTTAAAATCCTGCATTGATCTAAATAAATGGTAATCGAATGGAGCAAGATATCTCGATCCTTTCCCACGAATTGCTTCTTTTAATCATCTCATCTTATCACAATAACTGTGCAGTATTGTCTGGGAATATTTAAGAATTATATAATAAACAATACCTTAAAAATCCCACTATACAGAAAAAAATACCTTTGTCGGTTGGGTTCAGTTGGGAAAGTCCATGTTTTTGTGACATTGGTTCGGGTACATCATCTCCTGTCTCAAAATGTTGGGTTTTTCTCTAATTTTATTAATTCTTGATACATTCGAATTCGAACCATTTCGTCAAGGGATGTCAAAGATGCCCTTTTATACAGATTATACGTTAAATATGAAAGACTTCCATGTCCATGATTTATTGCACTTTATTTAGAAGAATAGATTCGTTCAGACATTTATTCAGATGTTCTTTGATGGCAACTGAGATGTCATCTGGTACAAAACTCATGTTTTACACTAATTTCAATTTGTGCAAGACCACTTTTTAACACTTCATGAGCCGCAAGGTTTCATGTAATGATAATCCAAGCTAACATCCACGTGTATCCATCTGAGGTCAAATAGTAGAATTGCATTGTGCATCGTTATCAGAAAAAAAATGGGGTATGGCTCTCACGCCAAAAGGTGTGAACGGCTCATAAAGTGTTAATATTATGAAAATTGTCTTTATTTATTTTTGTATCTCTTTTTTTTGTCGTTATTTGAGTTTTGTCGCGTGTCGGTATCAACGTGGGTACAGTCATGATTCCGTAGATTTTACTGTACTATGAGGAGATTCGGTAACGTGTGTGCTAACGGAAGTGCCCGTAGCACCCGTTCAAATCATGAATTAAGTACCAATCGGCCCTACCCACATCATTATAATCACAATCAGCGTGTAGAAGACTCAGCCTCCGAGCCTATGGCTGGCGACTTGGTGCGTATTCGAAGAGCCTATATAGCCTGAAAAACAAGTATTGCAATCCAGGTCTCAGTAGCGCGTTAAAAGTACGTGGTGCCTGTGTGCGCATTCTACCATATGGACGGCGCTCCCCTTCTTGGAATCTGCGTTGATTCGTACCTGTTTCTACTGGAGTTTATGAATTGGATGGAAGAAGCTTAGGACCAGCGGAGATCGCGTAGTGTCCTCCAGTTGGCAAATTTTTTGTTAGTTTTTTGTCATTATTCTCGTAATTATTATTGTTGGAACTGCCTTCTCTTTTTCAAACAGATCAAGAACATCAACGCTGTGTTGTGGCATTGTTTCCATTGTTTTTTATCTTAGATAGGCGTTCTCAGCACCCAAACCCAACCCCTTTATCAGCGTGACCATCAGAAGATCACCCTTCTGAATAATATCTGCGTTCAGTAAGTGTTGACCAGACACTCTAATAATTCTTTCGTTGTACCTTCAAACTTTTTCGGACGAGATTCTATTTAGGTTTATGCTTTTTTTCAGACGTCTCGGTATTTAGCTATCATATCAGCGACCCACTGTCTGAGAAACGAGCATACATCTCGGTATTTTAAATACAGTTTGATGTGATATGTTTCAAGTCTGCTTCCTAGTTTCTATCACACCTACCTACAGCCGTCTAAATTGGTATCCGCCGCATAATCGAGCATCGTTCGAACCTTGAAATCGAAATGTCGGAATAAAAATTCTTTGGACATTCCAAATACTTATTCATCTGATCGGTCGGGAGTTTGCCCGGTGAAATTATGCGTGGCAACATGTATTGGCACGGGCATCGACCGTGTCGCATTAATATCAGAATTTTTGAGGATCCCGCACTCTTGGCACCCTGCCCGCAAGTGCCAGAATCGATCCGATGGCGGAAGGATTTTATTGGATTACCCAGAAGCGGTCGAACCGATTGTTATCGATTATGTAATCGTCGAGTCCGATTTCGTATTGTAAATAGTAATGTTAACAAATCAGAAGTGACGACGACTGGGAACGGTCAATATTTCGAATATTTTCAAGTTACAAACGACATCAACAACCCAGGTAATAAACACACTTATCCTTGAGACTATTGCTAAAATAAATATACGTTTTCTTTTATTATTTAGTATATTCAAATATAATGGAACGCCGATCTATCGTTCTCACATTCATTGTTTTTCCGCATTCATTGTTATTTTGTCTAGTCATTTATATTCTATTATAAATCTTTTAACATCACTCAGACTCACAATCCTATTTATTCGAACCCTTTTCGAGATTGGTTTACATTATTAGAAGAGTATTTCTGGATTTGACCTTTAAAAACTGCATATTAAGCGATTTCTCCACAAATGTTTGTGTCGATAAGTATGCTATTGTCATTGCAGTCTTCTATCTATATTGCGAGAGCTTTCTCCATTTTGTCTATTGTTACTGGAAGTGTACCAGCAGGGTCGCGTCGTCCATATGGCCAGATTGTGCGACGCACACAGGTGCCAAGAGTGAACAATTTCAAAATATAAAATTGAAGTTCATTTAATTTTTAAGCACGCCAGACGTACAAGGGCGATAATTGAAGTTCTGCACACAGGCGCCAGTACTGTCGGCGTGCTACTGTGTACGAGCAGTATTTTTGCGCTGATGGACAATCGTCCATCAGTCTCAAAGCTGTGTTTTATTAAAGTTCAAAGTTTTTGCTATTAAAGACGTTGTCTCGCCTTTAATAAAGGAATCTAGGACAATTATGCTCAAACCGCGACCCTCGGGTACTTTTTTTAGCGTGTTTTTTTTTTTTTTAATTATCCGAACATTCAACATTTAGTGTCTTTATTTTTTTTTACTCTACAGAATAATAAATGTTTTTTATACCATGTGATTTTGGACTTGATCAACATTTGTATTTTTTTTTGTCTCGAAACGAATGTTCCATCGACTTAAAAAGGCGATAGTCCTAAGGTACAACATCTGATGAATATGGTGGATGTTACTGAACTTCTAAATATATTTTGTCCTGGGTAATTCTTGCTGGGTGTGGTCTCCCATTATCATGATAGAGTATTCATATTTTATTGTGTTCCAAAACTAATATTTTTTAATCAGTACTTCGTTTTCTGTAACAGTCTAATCAGGTTTTAGTAATTTATAATGAATTATTCCCAAAATATCCCAACAAATACAATAGTAGAACGTTTTCCAGTCAATGATGGCTCAGGGGCTAGACACTGATGCCGATTTGATGAATGGCATTGAAAATAATTCGAGTGGTAGAATGAAATTCATGAGAAGAGCGAGTTGAGCAAGAGCGCTCCGTCCATATGGCCAGATTGTGCGGCGCACACAAGCGCCCGAGAAAATTCGGGGCGCCAGGTGAGAAAAATTAAAAAAAATATAATAAATTACATTTGTAGTTCTTGAAGTTAAGACGCTAATTGAAGTTCTGCACACACACTCTCGGTGCGCTATTACTCATGAGGGACTTCAGAGCATCTATCGTTTTTTTTAAGTAGGTGCCTTGGAAATCTATGGATCGTGATTGTACTGTATTTAAAATTCGATATTCGAATAGTGGCGACCCTATTCGTATTAATAAAATGTGATGTCAATCCGTTCATCTGTTGACTGGTGACAAGTAGCTCTCTGATATTTCCGGTTTACACGATTCCACCTACTCCTGCAATCAATTTATACCGTATATTTAATTTTATCCAGAGGAATTTTGTCTGGCTTCGGCCATGATTGGTTCATTAGAGCCGTCAGTT
The DNA here is from genome assembly GCA_022495035.1 of Philopotamus ludificatus. Taxonomy (NCBI): domain Eukaryota; kingdom Metazoa; phylum Arthropoda; class Insecta; order Trichoptera; family Philopotamidae; genus Philopotamus; species Philopotamus ludificatus. The sequence goes on from JAGXCT010031076.1 coordinate 5,474, forward strand.
ATGTCTTTGTTATGTCCGCCGGTCGGCTCTCCCCCCGTTTCCACCCAGAAATACAAATTAATTACATGTGTCACTTGTGAGGCTTTTGTGGTTGACGTCGGGCGATGGCCCACCGCTGCTCTATTAACAGTGACGGTTTAATTACAGTCCACAGCGCACTTTTATGCGGTTCATGTATACATAAGTTTAAAAAATTAAATTATAAGCATAATTGTCCACAATGCCTTGAGGGATTTTTTCCCTAGCCTCATAGACCTTATGCTTATTATTTAGTTATCCCACATTTGATTGTATAATGTATTGTCTCATTTCGAATAGGAAACGTAACGAAACGAAATTAAATTTATATTTAGTGTTACGTCGCGCGGTGTAGAGCAAGAGCGCTGTCTGCTCATCAGCGTTACCAGTGTCGTATATATGATGGACGCGGGGTGGCAGCGGAGTGGGGTGGGGTCTCGTCGCTAAGCGTTGTGTTGGACTGCGACTCGGAACAGTCCTGTGCCGCTAGTCACCTTTGAAATATACTTTTTTTAATCTTTAATCTTGCGCAGCACCCCCACATATTTTACTCTATAAAATCAATAAAAAGCGAGAACGAGTCCCATACTCAGATAGTTTTGGAAATATTACTTCCACATCGTTATCTGCCTTAAGATGATCGAAGATGCGTGAAAGAGGGTTATCAAGAGAACCTTTACTTCTTCTTAAAAAAAGTAATAGTTCGAAGAACGTTGTCGAATGTGGCTTTGAGGCTTTTGAGACAGTACAGTGGAGTCTGTAGTTATCGAAATTGTGTTTTTGGTCATGATTATGGAACTGGAGGTAGATAACAGTAATATAAATGAGGTTAACCAAGAGCTGACCACCGAAGTTCTTATGGAGCCGCATTGTGTCTCACAGCAATAAGTTGTGGAGGAGAGTTTACAGAGGTGGAAGAACAGGATGTAACAGCAACTGTTGCATCTTACATTGAAAAGCATTACCAGTTTTATAGCTTGTAGGTAACGTACATATATTTCGATACTACAAGTTAACCACGACTGAGCTAAGTTGGTAGTCGGATAGGTGTCCGACTTATGTGGTCGGCGCCATCATGGCTGAGGATCGTGATCATTCTTGTTCCGAAAATTCTTGATTTTGTCTCTCTAGGATTCTCGGCATTCTGCATTGCGCATCGCAGCTTGTACGGTGGACCCTGTGGCAGTCTTCACTTGGTCGCTCCAGCGGATCGGCGCCCTGTCCCTTACCCAACGTCCTTATACGATTCCAAGCGCGATGAGCTTCGACGTGCTATCGTTTTTTCTCGCTCGCATCCGGTATGATGATGTGCCCAATGCGAAAAATAATAATATAATTTTGTAATGATCACCAAAACAATAGTTACTTTTTACGGGGACATTCTCACCTTTATTCGAAGTGATAAAAATCGCGTTAATAAGGTCCCTCGATAAACATAAAAACCTCGAAAGCATTGTTACTTATTTTTTTGTAAGAAAGTTTTTAGCCGATGCTAAGAATTATTTTGTGCGGATTCTGGCATAATAATTGACATTGTACAAAGACTGTAAATCTAGAGAGAAACATTGCGCTAGATTTATTGCTGCGATTTTAATCGTAAATCTCAAGACATAGACACAAAAAAATAACAACTGAAACAATGAAAGATCATCGTCGAAGAAACCAAGGATTGCATAAGGGTTTTTTTTTAAATATCATAATATTCTACAGAAACGTGTTTTGTATCCTCAAGCACAAAATAATTCCGGAGAAATTAGTTTTTGTTGTTTTGTTATATTTTTCTCGAGAAGAAACACGTTACAAGTCAAATGCCCCTCGAATGATCGGTGGTGATCCGACGGGATGTGACATCCTTTTTCATGCGTGGATTAAATTTCGTAATCGATATGCGCATGCGCGTCCTGGCACGTGCATGCCATACGCGTTGATACCATGCCGTTCCCCCCACCCCACCAACAGTCCCATTGTATCTGTCCGGATTTTTCTTGGACATTTCGCGCAATAACATTTTGCGTCTTCATTGTCACGTGTGAGCTTGGAATTATTATAATACACATTGGAGCGTGTGCGAGAGTCTATGGGCTACGTGCCATTTCGCATGCAAACTCGATTATCCGGACACCGCGATTCTATTTTTCAGCGTTTATTCCGGACACGTGCGTTCTAATTTCCGTATCGCCAGACGAGTTCCGGTTTAAATTGGATCGAAAAAAAAAACGGACAAACGAATCATTTTGATGGCGCGATTGAAACCGGTTACCGGTCGTCTATATTTATCGAGCCCTCGATCGAATTGAATTAAACCGGATATTTGAGGCGACGTTTGTTTATGTTAATAAAACAATATGATAAATATTTGGGATTTTTTTTATTTATTTAAATAATAAAATGGCGTAGAAAATTACACGTGGCCTTGTCTTGTATGTGGATTTCTAGACTATTTGATTTATTGTGGGGTTCTCAGCGCCACGCCCTATACTCTCTGGCGTTTATCCAAGAAGTACAGACTGCACTCAGTGTTAGTAAACTTTCATCGTGTGTCTCAACAATTTTTGTGTATATTTTGATTTTTTTACGCCATATTAAAATAAGCATAATTATTGAGGTGACCGAAAAGTAATCAAAATTTCTTCGATGAGCTCATTCACAGTTAGTTTGTGTCGAGATACGGTCTCGCAAAACACGTAGATTTTGTTATTACGTTAAAGCTATGGTTGCAAATGTTATTTTTCGGTCAAGGAGTGAAGGGAAACGGTGTCATCGGTCGTTTAAAAAGTTTAAAAATGGAACTAGGAATCTCAAAGATGTCGCACGAAAAGGACCACCCCAAAAAAAGATGATGCTATCACGAAAGCGACGATGGATTCAGATCCTGGTCAAACAATTTAGAAATTATTATTGAAAATTGGCTGTCCATGGTCTACAGTTTAGGATCATCTTCGACGCATAGGAAAATTTTACAGGCAAGGATATAGGAAATAGTACCAAAGGAATAAGTACCATCTGCGCATCTCTTTTGTCTCGGTATGAAGCCGATTCGTTTTTGCGGCGAATTGTAACTAAATATGAGAAGTGAGTGCTATACAATGATCCTGTACGGAAAAAACAATGACTTTCTTCCGGAGCATTACCTCTTCCGACCTCTCGACCATCACTAACAATAAAGAAGGTCCTTGCTTGTGTGTGGTGGGATTTTACTGGAATATACAATATGAATTGATTGAATTCGGTCAAACCGTTTCAGCGACAGTTTATTGTGAAAAACTCGAACGAATGAAACAAGAGCTCATAAAAAAACGATACGTTTTAGTCAATAACAAAAAAAGGATCCTTCATCACCATTACGCAAGGGCTCACGCCGCAAAAATATCACAGGAAAAAATAAAAGAGCTCAGATTAAAACTTTTAACTCATCCATTCTATTCACCGGATCTCGCGCAAAGAGATAAAATAAATAATAATGTCGGAGAAGTGAAAACGCACTTACTACGGAATTTTTTTTCAATGAAAATCGAAGGACCCTTTAAAAAAGGAAATCGAACTACTGTCTTTACGCTGGCCAAAAGTGTTAGAAAATGGTGGAAATTATTTTGTTGATTTTTTTTTAATAATTAGCCCTTTGAACTCCTATGTCGAGGTGGCCTCGACATGGGTTTTTTACCGGCAACTTCTATGTCGATTAGTAATTGGGAGTAAAATAGCGTTTAGAAAAAAAAATACTCTCGTGCCTGCTTGGCGCGATAAACGCATAGTTACTATGATGAGTACAAAGTTCACGTCGTCTTCGAAAGCTGTAAGAAGAAGACCGAGGAGATCAGCCCAAAATAATGAACCCACGATAAATAAGCCAACGGTTATACATAACTATATTAAAAACATGGGTGAGGTAGATACCGCCGACCAATATGCGACATCTTATTGATTCATGCGTAAGACTTTAAAATGGTGAAGGAAATTATTTTTTTTGGGGCTTCGGAGACTGACTAGTGTTAGCTCCACCATTTTATACAAAAGTCTTCGAAAAAAGGAGAACAAGCCTATGAAGCACAAAAAAATTTCGCTTGAGCTTTGTTGACGTTAATTTGTTTCGTGTATCAAGATCAAAACCGGGAAAATCATCAACAACTGATACAGAACAACGTTTAGATGGAACTGGACATTTCATTTACAGTAATCCCAAGAAACATAAGGACTACATGGTATGTTAAAATCGAAAAATTGCTGGAGGAAGATGAGAAACTACTTTCTTCTGCGAAACGTGTGATAGAAAACCAGGCCCTCACCAAGGCGATTGTTTCAAGAAATATCACACACTAATAAATTTTAAAACCATTTTTTATTCATTTTTTTTAATGATTTTACCTTAAATATAATTTTTAGCAAATTTGCTGAAAATAGCTTGAGTTTGCTGGTAAGCTTTTGTAAACATTGGAGTTCAAAGGGTTAAATGTTTTTCGGCAGCAAAAAAAATTGATGACTTTTCGGTTCCCTAATATTATTAAAATTCACGTTATCGCAACACCGCGTTATACACGCCAAGATAAATAGTTTTCATCGCGCAATCTAACATTTGTGTATTGTGTATTGTGTCCAATGTCACAATGAAAAATAATATTAAAAAATATATATCGCAACGCCTTGTCAAACGATGATGAATGAATGTGCCCCCACCCAAATCCCGGTTATGACACGTGACGAATGACTTTTCATTTTCTTTGGCCCGCTAATAAACACACAATATTCGTCAGATAATTCGTTACTCAACAACTGACAAAAAACTCGAAAAATGGATGACAAATGTAACCAATTTTTTTGTTTGCTACACTTTACATAACCGTGCCCTATAACTGGTGTGGACATCCAGCTGAGTCTCCGATGACACCTGATGATTAAAAGATATTGAATCATCACCGATTTGGCACTAACATAACCCACATGTCACCGCGTGGATTCTACGTTAAAAAAAATAAAACAAATAGAATTTCACGCTGAAGCCGCAAAAAAATCAAAGGAGTGCCCCCGCCCTCGATGCAATGTTTATTATAAAGGGTTACGACATATGTTTACAGCTCTGAAAGAATATAAAAATGTAATAAAAGGAAAACGAAGAGTGTTGAAATCTTATTTCAGGACCGTGTAAACATGTCGTGTATATTTAGATCTTTGATGTTTGAAACAATATACGTAAAATAAAATATTTTCATTCAAAATTCGCACTGATCATTCGTGCTGTCCGATACGGCATTTTCCCTACGGGTCTTCTAGTGGAGGGGCCAATTGGACACGTGGACCTGGTCAGCAATTTAATTTGCTACAGAGCATAGGCTCGCTTTACATTGAGTTCCAGAGAGTTGTGTAGGGCTCTTTGCCTCTTCTTTCTCACCTTTCTTAAGCAATTTTTATTTATTTTTTAAAATCACGCGTTTCAAGAAGAAAACTACTTTCGTTGAACCGATTGAATCAGCCCTAAGCTGGTATATGCGGTATGAGTGGATGGAAAGTGATGGAACTGTACCTGTCTGTCATAGCTTCATCCTACGTCTCTTTTTAATTTTTAAATAGACAAAATTTACAAATTTACAAATATACATATAGCTTACAGACTTAAAGGGATTAAATTACATTATAGTTCTAAATATATTTTATTCAAATTAAAAATGATTTACTAATGAAATAGTTTATAAAAGTGATCCATCAAAAACTAGCTGTAATAATAGCTAGCTATATAAATATTTTATTTGACCCACCTTAGATTTTTGTTGGACGCCCCTGATCTACGCTCAACTCCTTTTTCTCAAGGTAGATACGTTCCACCAAAAATACTTGTCTGCGTTTGAATTTTTTATATGGGAGTAATGTTTTCATTGAATAATATAAGACGCGGCTACGACACTCTGATAAATAATTAATGTATTAATATCGTATCGAATATTAAATGAAAACGTTTAACGGAACATCATATTTATTTATTTTACTGTAAAGGCTAACTACGGGCAATCACTCATATCGTAATATATTATTTAATGTCAATTTTATATTTAAATTTTTTCCCTCTTGGGCTCCTAACTTTCCAGCGACTGTGTGCGCCGCACAATCAGGCCATATGGACGGCGCGAAGTTGCTCTTTCGTTGCAGTTGGGCGTTGATTCTTTGCATGATTGGGCAGTATTGAATCGCCTTCCATTAAGTGTCGGAAAATGTCAAACAATTACATTTTCTAGATCAAAGGAGTCCATCATCTTTCATTACTGACTTAAGAACGTAACTGTTTCTAAGCAGTCGTCTGTAAAATATTTGGATATTTTGTTTGAATCCAAGTGAAAATTTAGTATGCATGTATCGGACGTGTGTATGAGATTATCAAAAATGCTGGGCTTTGTCTTGAGAAATTCTTATCACATACGTAGCACCTTAATTATACGAGTGCTATACGATGCATTGGTTCGGAGCTTGCTCGAATCAGGTTCCATTATATGGGCGCCTAATGACGAATTTTCTCAGATTAGAGAAAATACAGAAGAAGGCAAAGCACATCTCCAAGCTGTTGGTTGACGCAGGACATAACCCCCTTGTACTGCGCGAGTTGCTTTATGGGCGCCACTTCACTACGTGTGTGATTTTTCTTCCGCCAAACGCGAGGAGAGGTACTCTCGGAAACTCTCCGGTAACCAGAGCTATTAGTCTGCTCAACCATTCGGACGACTATGTAGATATCATCATCATCATGATTTGCCACAAGGCTGTCACTCGCTGAGGGCATGGGCCTTACCAAACTTTTGAATGGCGAGGCCAAAGGAACTTGAGTTTCACACGTGACGTGAGGGCTCTCCTTTCGTGTCCATATCGCGGGGGCTCAAGCCATCTTGGTATGCGGTTTTTTGTAAAGAGTTTCCCTCTCTTGGCCATT
>JAGXCT010031077.1:0-11778 GCA_022495035.1 Philopotamus ludificatus
ATTTTTTATTAAAATAAGCAAAGAAATCTGCCGTTTTCGACGTTGTGGGCGCATTTAATAATATATTTCTTCTAAAGCAGGGCTTAATATAAATGAGCCGCGAAATAATAAAAATAAACAATTTGTCAAATTTGTTGGAATTTCCAATTCTCGAATTTTTTGCGCCATCTTTTTGCGGTCGCTTTTTTTAAGTTGGTCAACAATTTTCAAATAATCTGATGTATTAAGGGAGCCGCAGCCAAATCTGATGTTTTAAGGGAGCCGTATACCGAAAAAGATTGGGGACCTCTGGTCTATAGTATACCCGGGATCTATTGAGGATCGATTGTTCCGATTTGATATTACTGCTGCATCTTCTGGTGGTGCACTATCAATGGTAGGGAAATATCAAAGATTTTTAGCGTTTTTAAAATCCCGATATTCTGCGTAATGCACGGACCACACTAAATATAAATGATTTTGGTCTAACATCAGCGCCAACGAGGACTCGTAAACGCGTCCCCCGTACTTCTACGTTGGTCCGCGAGGACGCATATTCGAGTCCTCCGGACCGCAACGTGTTAATTGTCGAAAAAAATGCAAGAAAATCTTCATTCTGTTTTGCATTTGTGTATTAAAGCAATAAACACAATTAAAACTTAGGCTTTGAATGATCGCCTTTTTGCTCAATTATACGAAAGTAACGATGAACTTTAAAATAATCGATTTCTTCGTACGGAAGTTCGTTGGTTGTCGAAAGGTTTGCAACCTTTCATTGAATTCTTGAATTCTTTAATTGAAGAATTTTTATATCAAATTTTACTACAATTTCTCGCGAAAAGAACTCCCCGGGCCGCTGTATGTGCATCACTCCTGTAAATTGGAGGAACAATGTAATGGGTCTAGGATAAAATGTAAGTGGGTCTAAAAAAAAGGTTTCCTACCCTTACTCTAGGTCTGTGCTAGAGTAAGGGTAGGGAACACCTACTCTAGCACAATGATGACAACGACGATAATATCAGCAATATATAAGATAGTTTTAGACATCAAATTTGTGGCAGCAACTATTGTTTGTAGATTGTTCGGAAGTTTCTGAAGTCAATGATGATTACGGATGTCACGTTCAATCTAAAGCCTAATCTTTCTGAGAAGCCAAGGCCGAAAAATGGTTCGTCTAGTTCTAGCGAATATGAAGATTCTGCTCACCTTGATTTCAAAATATAGTAAACCCCCCTATGACGTCAAGATATGTTCCACGTTATAAGGGGTTAAGGGTTTTCAATTATATTTATTGATTTGACGGAAATCAGTAAATCAAACATTTTCATTTTTCTTTTTTTTCACATTTTTACGTATTAACCACCGCAAATGACTTGACTTGCGCAATGAGCGATATGCTTTCGTATTTTGGCTAACGTAATCTTCCCGCAACTTGCGGGCAGGGAAGATCAACGCGATATTTTATTAGTTAATTTTATAAAATTATAAAATGTTTTTATGAAAATTTTAATTAGCATTTTAAAAATAGTACGTTATAGGGAGGATCGACGTTATAGAAAAAAACTGCCGCAAACGTTATAGGGAGTGTACGTAATAGGGGGGTTTACTGTCCTTGCCAGCAGGTCAATCTGGAAGCTCTACGTCGTTGAATTTGCGTGAAGCAATCCGAAGAGAACGCCTTGATTCGTGGCGTATGATAGTCTTCACTGCTTGTTTGTGATTTTTTTGCCAAATTCCGCATCGTTATGGTGCCTTAAAGACACGAAATTTTAGAGAAAAAATACACGAAAAGACGACGTTTTGTCATCATTGAGGAGATAAAATAACTGAACACAATACCGTAAACCACGTCTCAATTAACAATTCAATCAAATCGACTGCATTACTGGTTACTTGAGGGTCCGATGGGATCACCTTGCGGTTCAAATCGGAGGGACGATCATGCAGACCAATCTTCAAACTCGGAGTTCGCGTCTCCCCCCTCGGCCCCTGCGGTGGCTCGAATTTAAATTATTTTGAGTCGCTCGGGGGTCTGGGGCGTCGCGCCGTTACCTTGCAGTGAGCCCTTTCACATTTGCGAGGTGCAAGTTCGGCGCTCGTGGGGGCGAGGGGCGAGGGGCGAGCGGAGGAGGGCCCTCCCCAGCGTCGAGGGGAGGGGTGGGCGCCGCGACGCCGCCAGATACTATCGCACCTATTTCAGATGGGGGCCCTGTGCGCGCCTTGTCCTCTGCCGAGTGCATACTTTGTTTTTATTTAGTTGCCATTCCGAACCGCCCCACGCTGTTTAGGGAAACGATCGCGATCGTATATTTTCAATTAATTAATGGCCGGGCGGATTAGCTGAATTGACGTTGTTTGGGGATCTCTGGCGTTGGGCAAAAGGCGCACGCCATGTTTGACTTAAGCCCCGCTGGAGCCGCCGCCGGCTAAAGGCACCTGGGGGGCACCTGCAAGTATCCGGGAGTCGGGGTGGGGGCTACGAAACGGTGCCTCACCGGCAGAGCATGATGCAAAGTGCCCATTATCATTATTAATTTATAATTTACAGAATAATTTATTTCATTTGTGTGGCGGAATCGCCGACCGGCCATAACCCGGGCAATTTGCTGATGGGCATATGAGGATTCGCTCCTCCCCCACCCCCCTCCCCAACAAATATAAATTAACAATTTTTAATTTCGTGTCAATTATTTACATTTTATGACTCCAATAAAAATTGGATCCAATGGGTTTATTGTACTTAATGGTGATGGTACCCCACCTTATCATACTACTGCAGTATACTGCCACGAGATCTATGATAAGGTCATCTTCATATATGCATATGTACGAAGATCACGTACAATATTAAGGATTGATAAAAAAATATCTGAAATATTATGTGTAATATATTTTTTTAAACAATTGAAAAATATATTTCAAATTCCATAAATGTCGCAGACAGTATTCTTATTCTCTTATTACATTTCATTAAAAGAATATATCCCAAGCTTTACAAATACAGGCAGTAGCACGCCGACAGTGTCCGAGAATAAAGATTCTAAAGATGCGAAGGCAATGTGTCTCTCACACTAATATTCCCCCCCAGTGTCAAACTAAGACACTGGTTAATTCCAATATTATTTGAGTCGGATTGAAATTTATATTATTTGTTTTATAATTATTTATTCAACTACATTAAATTAATTGATTACAACGCGCCAAATGAGTGTCTTTCTCTTACATACCCCCTGGCCAGTGTTATAAAGAATTCCCTAAATTCATAGTTTTCGTCGGACACCTATCCAAATACTAACTTAGCTCAGTCGCGGTTAGCTCGCTTTATCAAAATAATATGCATGTTACCTACAAGCCATTACACTGGTTATTGGCTATTATGATTTTACATACGCATCGTTGAGAATGAATGGACACTATTTTTGTTGTATTTTTATCGATGTATTTTCGTTGTTCACGTCATAGTAAATCATTTATGATTCATTATTAAAAAAAATATATACTCAGCTGAATTTCTATAGAACTCATGTTTTTTCCAGAATAAATTTAATCGTTCAACCTAAATATTCATAGCAATTTAAATAATATATCTTTGATCGATAGTTTGAAGTGGATGAACTTAAACAATTAGAATGGATTAGAATATTCACGTATTTGTGCGCCGAGAGTGTTCGGCGCCTGTGTGCAGAACTTCTCCCTCTACGCCTGGTGTGCTTGAAAAGACGAACTATGATTTAAATTGTTATATATTGTTTAATTCTCGATTTTAAGAAATTTAATTAATTTTCATAAATTATTATTTTATATTTTTTAAGTATTCCCTCTAGGCGCCTGTGTGCGCCGCACAATCTGGCGACGCGCTCCCGAATACAAAATAAGTTGGATCGTTTAAATGTATCGGTTTTCTAAGGATTTTTGAATTATTTAAAAACAGATTCAGTTAATTTAATTCATACGATTCTACATATATGACATATTTCATTATTTTATGATTTAAAATTGAGGGGATTCCGTCGAGATCCGTTACAATTTTTAAATAGTTTTAACACAGTGTACATAAGGAGAGTGCGTCGTCGGGGGCGGATCTGCACTATTCGTTTTAATTGCCCCCCCTGTCGCAGCAGGACGTGAAAATTTCTCAACGTAATTTGTATTAATGATGCTGAATGGTGTTCGTTCGTTAGAAGGATGGGGGGCAAATAAAATCAATCAATCAGAAACGATTTTCGTTCCCTCGTTTGATCGGAATTTCGAAAAACAATCAGGATGCCCGAGGGTACGAAGGATCCCCCCGGACTCCCCGGCCCCCCGCGCCGTCGCCGCCCCCCGTCCGGCAGGATCCTCTCTCTAATAATGCCCGGAAAGTATCCAATCTTTTCCGCGTTGTAGCTTCACTCCAATTTTGACATTATTTTCGGAATTTCTGCGAATCTGTTTCGCGAACAGGAGCCCCCGGTCTGTGTAGACTCTTCAAATCGGGTTTCGCGCAATTCACACTGACAAATTCCGCTCGAACGACGCGACTTCTTTGATGGTATTACTCGAATTTCGGGAGACCGGCTTCAGAGATGAAGTGTTTTTAACAACTCCTCGCCGAATTGAGAGTCGCGGCTGTATTTCGTCTGAAGAATATTGCGAAAAAAATAGTGTATTATTATAATTAGTGGTGCGATCGAACCGATTGTTGTGTATTCGATGTTGTTTCGTTGCCGATTTTTCTGACGGCCAGTAATCGAATTGGCGATTTCAACACTTCTTCGCCGGCTCCGAACGGCATCGCAAAGTTGCAAGGAGGGGCGATAAGTGGGACCACCCCTCCCGCGAGCTCCGGGGTGGTTCGCGCACCCCCATCGCCCGTGCCGCTGGGAATCCTTTTAAATGAGGTAACGAGTTTCAACATTTTTATTTGCCAGCTGCACATTATGTGGTCGTCGGTGAAGGAAAACATAAACAAAGCATTCGTCGACAACATTACGGAAATTGAGCTAGACTCGCTCACCTCCTTTGAGTCATTGTTTTAGCAGCAAATACTTTTGCGCGACACGTCCTCCCGAACCCATCCCCTCGCTCACCGCTCTCAATAATAATAAGGGGCAGTTTGAAATTTCTTGTTCCGGTTTTTGCGTATCGCAAAAATGTGTAACCGGATGTTACCACTGGACGGGTCCTTTGGGATCTAGTGGCACAGGAGTAGCGCTTCTTATATGTAGGTTGTACCCGGCCTCGGTCAGGGCACTAGCACTCCCCATTCCGACTGGGGTACACTCTCCCGATAAGAAAAATATATATTCTTTTAAAATTTCAGCATTAAAAGGCAACGATGAACCGAGCACCCTTTGTCTAAACACTTGATGTTTAGGTTTGACATCTACCGTTGAGTTGAATTCTTGAAAATAAAAAAAAAACAATGAAATTTTTCATAAAATTTTATGATGGAGGTTTTAACAAAAATATAATAATTATTAATTGTTATCCTGAACATTTCTAATATTCGAAACGATTTTGTTTTTATCTCCTCAATATTGACAAAATTTCGACCTTTAAAGGTTTTTTTGGTCGCAGAAGTGCATTTTTAACGAATACATAAGCTTGTTTTTGGTTAAACACTCTTGATATCTATTGTTTTCACAAGTAATCTTTAAATCCGGGGCATCGAACCGTTATTTTTTTTTATTTAATTCCGGTTCAATTTAAAATAAAATAATGGGTATTTCGGTTTTTGTTCAACTCTGGAAATTTCAATATTGGAAATGAATCGAAATAAAAAAACCGCTAAAACCCGTTTTTATAGTCGGAACAATAAGCTGGAGCTGAACCGAAAAGATATAACGGTTCATATCGATTTATTATACGTTTGTAATACAAATAAAAGCATTTATGAAGTTTAAAACCGAACAGATATAAATTTTAAATTAAACCGGAACCGAACCGAAAAATAACGGTTCAAAGCCTTGATTAAAACACTTGAAACCTTTAACAATTAAATTTAAAAATATTTTATTAAATTGTGATGTATTATTTTATTTCAAAAATGTTGACAGTCGATCTGTTTGTTTCGAGACTAGTTAATCGCGAATCTCTTTTGCTGAGTGTTCATTTGGGCAAGCACCGAGGTCTGCGAGGGGAGTAGTGTGAGGGACGAGGGAGAGGACCTCTGTGGCTCAGCGCCCGGTCCCTCGTCCAGACCTCCGCCATTTCTTTTATTAAAAGCTGCGCACTTTCAGACGCGTATTAAAAATCTCTGCGATCTGACGGACGAGACGTTCGCTTCGGACGGCCGTGATCCACATTTCGCTGTCCTCATTTTCGACGCCATTGTTCGGTGGCCTCTGCAATTTAAAATTTGCGCGTGCTGAAGCGAGTGCGCCCCTGGCGACGCACCGGAGCGCCGAGCCAGACCGACGAACAAGGAGCCTCGGCTTCGGCGAAGTGCGAGCCCCTAGCAACTAAGTAGGGAGCAGCTCGACCTTCTTCTGGCGTCAGACCCAAACCCGACCCTGGCTCAGGAGTTGCCAACCCTCCTCACCGTCAAAAACGGAAACTTTTTATGTCCTATGTGTCCCAACCCACCCCCCACTCCGACGTCCTGGCAGCTCTCCACCGACCGACAAACTTGCCGCAATTTATATTATTATTTAGAAATTATATTTCAGCAAGTCTGCTTTAAACAAACAACGCTGAAATATGAACAATATTATTATAGACGTAATGACATTGTCTTTAATTATTATTTTTTTCATCGATCTTTCATATCTGTGATATTTAAGTTTATTTATTAAGTTTTAAATTTATCGTGATCGAATCATTTATTCAAATTTATCTAAAGTTTTATATATAATTTGAAAGTTCCTGTGGAACAATGGAACAAGCGCGGAAGTCCCGGTTGCGGACCTCTGACCGCAGAGCCGCAGAGAAGCCCAATAATAATATAGCAAGTATCAGGCGTGGGGTCGGACCTGTGGGAGAGGGCATACAGTTCCTCGGCACTTCTTGAAACGAGGGTAGCAGGAAGGCGGCGAGGCGGGTAGGGGCGGGGCGGGTAAGGGTAGGGCTCCGAACCCAAGGACCTCCGCCGGAGACCTGCGAGCTACCCGCAGAACCCGAAATACACACACCCATCAACATGGCTATACCTCCCCGGAGGTTACTTTCGGGCGGGCTTTGTTTATATGTAGGTAGCTGCTTGCTCGTGTCTTCGCGGCTTTGCCAGAGGTCGTTCTGGACCTCGGCGTCCTTGGCGGCGGCGGCGGCGCCAGATGCTTTTTGTCTTGTGACGACGGCTGAGCGATCCCCCATGAATATCTCGACAGCTTGCCGACCTGAAAATTTTATATGAAACGCTTTGATAGAAGATTCCTTTTTCTTAAATAACATTAAATCTTATGTGTCACTTTGTCTTCGAGTTGTATTTTCAGAAAATATAAATGAAATAAATGTTATTATTAGGTAAAATTATTAATATTTATTTAATTGGATTAATATATTAAAAATATAATAACTAATTATATTTATTACTATCGATTTCATTTTGACAAATATTTGTATCTGATTATTTATATGCGTTTATAAATATTTTAATATTTACCAGCCAATCCCTTGATTTACGCGATTTCTCAAAAAAAAAAAAATTAAGTGTGGATTAACAAAAAAATAATATTATTTCCCTAATAAAGCTCTAAATGAAGATCAAGCTTTGCTATTTCAACGAGAAATTCAACAATGAATACCCAGATACATTTTTTTTAAAAAAAAACATAAATACACTCAACTGTATTTATCAACTGTATGATTTTAAAATATCATGAATAAAATAATGAATACATATTTTTATTATACTTTTAAGAATTATTTATTCTAACGATCTAACACTATTCCGAGAAATAATAATATTACATATTTTCAATTTCGCAACGGTTTTTTGTGGAATGTATCCACCGTATAAAAAAAGAGTTTAACTAAATCATAAATAATAGCACGGTTCATGAAAATACTTTTTTGCACTATTTTTTTTATATATTAAAAATGCTAAGCAATAAATAGATATCGAAAGTATCGCGAAAGAAGAAAGTTTTTTTTAATTTTTTTTTTTTGCACGATTTGAGAACGTAGCCCTCGCGTAAAAAGGCAATCTGTTGCACATTGCTACAATCTGAATAATTAAAACTAAACAAAATGTGAAACTTATTATCAGGGCTACGAACCCTTATATTTCGTCTTATTTATAATAAAAATATATCACCTGGGTTTCAGTTTTTGTTCTGGAAAAATAACTATTTTTTTAGTTGTCATATGTAATAAAAATATTTATAATAATATATACCGATCTGAACCGTTATTTGTTTTCGGTTCAGCAGTCAAAGCGTTTTTTTTTAATTGAACCGGAACGAAATACTGAAAAAATAACGGCTTAAAGCCTTGATAATAAGTTTTAAAAATATATTTATCGATGTATGGCGTTCAATTTTGTAAAGAAAAACTTTTTTACAAGTATCGACCATTTCGACGAAATATTTATCGTGTTTAAAATATTATTAGAGTTTTTTTCAGCTGAAAATATGCGGATATGATCAAGCTATGTAAAATTACTTATCAATATATTTTCTTACTGTTATTTTATTTAAAAATTCGATGTAATGAATTTATTTTTATTTGTGCCCCTCGCGTAAAAAGGATATCTGGTATACATATTGCAACAATTCGATTAATTAAAACTAAATGAAACGCGTGGTTTAATATTGTTCGTATCCTAGTTTAGATGTCTTTGTTAACAAAGGAAATGTTCAAGATTAACTTCCGATTGGCACATTTTTATATTTTCGTTCGCCATCAATGCCACTTGTTCCGCATATAGAAAGGTTCCAAAGCGAAAAATAATAATTATTTTTTTCGACAAAGCCGGAAAAGCTGGTGGCGCAGCCGCTGTAACCTCGTCAGCCAAATTTAGGCGCCCTCCCCGATTGTCTTTGTGGCGCGACTGAGTTTTGGGGTCCGGGGCGAAATTCCGGGAAAATTGTGCTCGGAACCCCATAAAGGAACCCATCGCATGTCTCCCACGATATCGGAGGAAAGTTAAGGCGACGGTTCCGACCATGGGATCATAGCTATATAATGTGCCTCGCCATGAGCGGGGCTGACGAGGGGACGGTGGGGGCACGGAGGGAGCAGCCGAGGGCCCCCGGGGGGTGCGCTAAAAACGGTCGACGGGGGTGTGCTCGCTTCCGACACACCCTGTACATAGAGGACGTGGGGGGGCACTCCCTATTTATAGGTAATACCCTTCTGGGATGGGGGCCGGGAGGCGGCTTTCCTTCTGGCGTTAGCGATTCGTAACCCACAAATCCTAGCAAAAAATCGGAGGATACGTATTGAATGATCGTCGCTTTTGATTAATAGCAGCAGCAAATTATAAAGCAGCGGCTTAACGAAGCCGAGGAACGAAGCTCGACTCTCAATTTACTCTCGAATCTTTGACACGAGGACCATCGAGTTATGATCATCATCTAAGATACAAAATAAATATTTTTTCATCATATACAAAATTTTATATTGAAAATAAGAACTGCCGATGATAATTTAGAGCCCTAGATTTAATTTTGCCATAATTTTCATTTTCCATAGGTGTATACACAAGAATGAGAGGTGGGAGGGGGGAGGGATTGGGTAGAGGTTGTTCTGAAAAAGGTTACAGATCCCAGGTCCCAGTGCAGGGGTGTGGGGCCATCGGGGGGAGGGACACCAAAAGGAATTAAACGGGACGATCCCCGCCGGGAACGAACTGTCCTTTTTGTCCCTTCGTTTATTATTTTTCTGAATTTCGCTAATGGATGAACGACTTCGATCCACTCGCCTTGTCCTTCTCGTGTTATATATAGAGAGAGAGCAGCTTACGTTTCTCTACATGAGACCTGACAATCTGAGGGTCTTAAGTTGACCTATTTTCTCTGGGCTTTTTCTTGCGATTTACCAGAAAAAATACACTCGCCAGCGTCTGGCGACGCGGCTCAATAATTCAATGCGAACACATCGTCCAATGTTGAATATCCATAATGAGGCATTGTCGATTTTAACATTAAAAGAATGGCGCAGGTAGGTACCTCTCGGGGGTTTCCAATTTTTTACTTTATGTCTGATTATTATAACCTCGGCAAGGATAATGGTAAGAAAGTATCATGGATACATTGTAGCCGGCTCTTTATGGTTTAATGTCCATTCCGGCCACCCCAGCTATAAGGCAGCGGTGGCTGGAGGGGTCGGAGGCGAGGCGGGGGTGGAGATAGAGGGATAGCCCCCTGGACCTCCGTGGGGCTCGCGAGCACTTTGTTGTTCGGCAACAAATAACCGCCGCTGAAAGTCGAAGGAGGCGGTGGCTCCAGAACAATGTTTACACTATCGAGTGTTATCTAGGTGATGGCTCGGTCTCTATCCCGAAACGAACGCGTATTTAATTAAAAGGGTTCAATATTAATAATGTCGAATGTATACGGGTGCACTAATCCGGACAGAGTGCCGCGTTCACACATCTAGTTTAAATTTGCCGACCTTCGATTCGTGATCCCGGATAATTTTATTTAAAAGTCATCATCGCCCCCCTCCGGCGCTTTAAAAACATTAGCCTCGGTGATTTGTAGTTGCGTTGCGTTTTTTTTTTTCAGGCCGAAACGCGATTCAAATTTGTTGGGGTCGATGGTGGGGGTAGAGCGCGTGTGCCGTCCCCCTTCGCCTTCGGGTGGTTGTTAAAGAAATTGTTCTCATGTATGCGATTTATCTCTCTCAATTACTCTCCGACTTTTTAATGGACCCGAATGCTCTGATCTGCATAAGTAAAATCTATTTCCATAAATTTAATAAATAAATATAAATAATATTAAAATTAACCAGTGTCATTGCTTGTAGGTAACATACATATTATTATCGTTAACCGCGACTGAGCTAAGATAACACCCAGATATGTTAATCCTTCAGCAAAATCTATGAATTTTGAGAATTCTTTATGACGCTGTAGGGGAATGTAAGTGTGAGACTCATTCCCCTTGCATCTTTATAATGTTTATTGAATCTTTATATGGGTGAGTGGCACGTTGGATTTTCTGTTATGCCATATATATCCATCGTTATTAAATAAATGAAAATATTTTAATTAATAATAGCCTTGTAACTAAATTTATGCAGCTTGCGAAATTTAAAAATTACGATTATCTATATCACACTTGACAGTCTGTCAATTGCGGTCATTTTTTTATTGCACATGAGACACAAGATCAATTGACGGATTTTTGGTTATCATTTACATTATTGACAGATCTCCATCTGCTGTACATGCCAAGGAGAACAATTTTAAAAAAAAATATCTTTTTGAAAATCGACGACAAAATTTAAAAAAAACTCGCACAAAAATGTAAGCCTGGGACACTAAAAATTGACACAATTCATAAAAATCCTGGCGAATGAGACTCAGTAAGAGAAATGACCTGGCGAATTAGGCACAGTAGCTAAAGATGCGTATTGGGTTGAGACAGTTCTAACTTGCACACAAACTTCTTGACGACGTGGATAACTGTGGAAGAAAATCTGCCAAATGCACTCGTGTCCTACGCGTATCAAAAAAATGACTGCATATGCTAGACTGTCCGTGAATGTGTTAAAATGTTGACACGTTTATAAAAATATATTAGGTAAAACGGAAAGAAATGACATTTTTTTTACTGCAACAAAAAAAATATTTCAGATAATATACCTAATTATATAACTTCCCTCATTGTCTATGATCTTCCTCCATAACATAGGCAACTTTTTAATTCCATT
>JAGXCT010031079.1:0-11787 GCA_022495035.1 Philopotamus ludificatus
CCGCTCAATTGTAAACTGAATCAATAAAATAAAAACAAATTAATATTAAAAAAAAAACAAATGAATAATTATCCATTTTAAACGCGCCAACGATAACCATACCCTCTTTTTTTACGCGTCGTATTGATTAGTACAAAAATAAAAATTATCGACCAAATTATGAAGCATATCATGAATAATTGTTTTTATTATTAGCACCTAATAGTAGATAATATGAAATAATCATAGAAAACCAATATCAAAAATAAAATAATTAATATTCGAATATAATAAAATCGATGAGTTAGTCAACTCGGTCTGTCGGAACAGTCAGTGAATATGATTCGAAATATAATCGCTAGGGTAACCATGATTATATATTTTTTATTGACAAAATTAACATTTTATAATATATAATTTTTTCATTCATTAGAAAAAAAATATGGTTATTGTTTGGAATTAAATATTCTAAATAAGATTTAGCAGTAACTTTACATTAAAAATCATAGCGTGGAATCGAAATTCGATTAAAACTTGAACCATCCATTCGATTCATAATCGATCCAGCTATTTCAGTAGAGGGTAAAGCTACCCAAAAAGTTTTTTTTTCTACTGGCAATACTCGAGAAACGTCAAAGAAACGTCAATGTCAACACAAGGTTTGCCTCCTATATCTAGTCAATATACGGCAGAAAAAGGAAATTAAAATACTCAATAACCACATAGAAGAAATTAATATATATATTCCGGCCAAGAAATCCATACAGAGTCCATCTCCGAATTCGAAACAAGACGATCCAATAACAACCAACATGCCACAACTGCCACCTTTACCCAAGGACGACTTAACCGTTGCCGACAACACTAGAGGGTTCACCAAGGTCTCCAGAAGGGCAGCTAAACGAAAGTACAGGTCTGCAAATAACTCTCCCTCCGACTTTCCCGCTCTCCCGTCCACTTGCCCACCTACCAATTCAAATCATGACACCCACACAACAAAAACACAAACATATAAACCAACAGACACCGCCAAAACACAACCCAATACACAACAACGAAAACAAAACCCAAAAATCATACCAGTACTAAATACATCTGACAACAACACCGCTCCTCCACTCACTAAATCCATCTGCATCCCCCCGATAAAAATCCAAACATAGTATCAAGTGAATAATAGAATCACAAAGAGTAAATTAATAATCCCTAAAGAGATAAAAAAAACTCCATTGACGGTCCTCTCTTCTTCCTAAACTCCGCAGATGACCATCGGGCAGCTACTAAAATATTTACGAACAACAAAATTCAATATTCAACATTTTTAATTCGTGACCAGCCGTTACCTAAAATCATAATCAAAAGATTTCCAAAAACGCTAATGACAGACGACGCCAAAGAATATTTGGAAGACCAAGGTTTTTCAGCTATAGAAGAGGTAATAAGATTAACCAAGGACAAACATAAAACAGATCTGCCGATACTTCTTGTCAAGGTAAGCGATCCCAACGAAGCTAAAAAATGATTCCAAATCACCCACTTGGGGTACGTGGTTGTAAAAGTTGAGCCATACACAAATAATTCATTGGGGTGTTACATGCATGGCCTCAAACCATTATTTTGTCGTTACGGTTTTTTAGTTACGACTCAATTAAAAAATATTTATCGGTTCGGTTCTGGTTGATCTATTTTCCTGAAATAATCTATTCGATTGGCTGAAATCTGAGTGATATTGCATAAGAACATTAAATCATTTAACCAATATATATTCGAAAATTCGTAAAAAACATTATTTTTTTTATATTTAAAAAGAGCTTTAATTATTCTAATATATTGACAACTCATCATCATAGGTCAGGGACAAGCAACCTTTTTTCAACGAATTTATAAATGTTATGCTGGCTGCAATACTATAATGGCGAAAGATATATGAGGAAAAAGTCTATTTAATGAGAACTTTCGTTATTAATTTTTGTAAATGTTGGACACATTTTCGGGTTCTAGGAAGAGTTTCTTTTCTAACAATTGAGGGTTAATTTTTTTTTTCTATTTAAATATAATAATTTTTATAGCTATCTTTGAAAGATTTTTTTAAGAGCAAAAATATTTATTCATGATATGCTTCATAATTTGGTGGATATTTTGGATTTTAAATATACCCTATCGGCACGGCTAGGCTAATATTAATTCCAAAAAAATATCTTTCTTCTTATATTTTAATTCCCTCATTTTATTGGTGGACATTGTCTGGTGGACTTCTGGTACATTCTCTGAATTGTTCCAAACCATTTAGATTTTTGTTACAAAAATAGATTTTCGGGAAGATAATATTCCAAAATAATACTGTGCGGAAGAAAATGGCACAAATGAACATTTAGCATATTAACAATTATTGAGGATTACAAAAAAGTCTATCGGTCAATTTTTTCATATTGTAATTAAATTCTTTATTACAATTTAATATTTTTGACGGGAGTTGGGGACCACATTTGCATTAAGGTCCAAAATTTCTAGCTACGACACTGTACAT
Organism: Philopotamus ludificatus; assembly: GCA_022495035.1. Classification (NCBI taxonomy): domain Eukaryota; kingdom Metazoa; phylum Arthropoda; class Insecta; order Trichoptera; family Philopotamidae; genus Philopotamus; species Philopotamus ludificatus. The sequence goes on from JAGXCT010031079.1 coordinate 2,507, forward strand.
GCGTTATTCATATGCAGATGTCAGTGAGACTATTAGTTATTACTCAGCTGAAAAAAAAATTGTATACTTATACAAACATACGCACTATTTAAGTGTCATAATAAATCGATTTAATGTTGCAATAATGAATTATTACTCTTTTACTCAGGCCATCGATCATAAACTTTATGAATACGTGCAAATATTTTGATTTCATTAAAATACTCAATATTAAAAACAATTATAATATATAAATTAACTACATTGAGAGGTTATCAATCTAATTATGATTTCGGTCTTTTAATATATTTTAAATATACAAGCATTCACAAGAAAAACCTATACGAAAAATGAGAAATAAAATACAATATTTATATATGTAATATTAAACTTTTTATTATACATGGATGCGAGTTTATTACAATTTTAAAACATTACATAAGGTATGAACTTTTAGAAAAGAATTCCATATTATACATACAGTAAATTCTATATAATTAGGATGCCGGTTTTTTGGGATTGCCGGTTATTTGCTCCAAATCCCAAGGAATAAAAATCATATTATAGAAATAATAATAATTTAATTCGGTTATCTGAGACACAATTTCGTTTATTTGGGATTATAATTTTAAAATTTAAATAAATAGTTCAACTAAGAGCTAAGATGAGTATAATCGGAAAACTTATACTGTCCTTTAGTTGCATACAATATAATAAGTTATTAACATTTTCATATTTAAAATATAATTTTAGGCTGACATCTGATAAAGGACCTAAAAATATTGTTTTATTAAACCATCAAACCTATTATTTTAAGCATTTATTAATATTTTCACAACACAGATGTCAATTTTGTTAATATTTATTTTACAACATATCAATATATACATAAAATATGGAAATTATGTTGCTATATTATTATATAATGTTCAATTTAATAATCTGTTCAGAATGTACGAAATTAGTAAACGGAATTAATAATTATTTCTGCGAATATCTCAACATATAAGATTTGATAAAAAAAATGTGTATTTTTTTTAATTTCGTAGGCTGTATAAATACAATAGGGACATTTTCCTGGGGTATATTAAGATTTGTTGCTATATTGTAGATTTTCTTCCAAATTTGGAACAAAACAATATTATTCAAAACAAAATAATGTGACAATTAAGCCTGCAACTGCCGGCCATCTTGAAATTCGAACAAAATGTTGCCATTGCATAAAAATATTGTATAGAATATTTTTTATTGTAACCAAAATGATAATGATTTGTAAATCGTTCCTAAAACCTCTGGGTTATATGTATGTATCGGATTATGTTCGGTCTCTTCTAGTTAGTGTACATACTTATTGATATTGATTTATATATCAATACATAATCAATCGTAGAGGGGGGTTTTATTTGTATGAATGTGTATGTGCGCGTAGTCACACAAAGTAATTGATTTGGAAAATATGAGTCGTTGAGAAGTGGTGGTGTTGGTAGGGGTGGGGGCGAACCCTCTGGGGGGCGACAAGTCTCCCCCACCTACTGAGCAGGCGCAGGGAGGGCCTAGTCGACCCCACTCGCGAACGGGGCGTCCTCCAGCTGCTTCCATCTGGTGATTGACGGGTTGGTCCGCGCCACCACTTGTAAATAATCGACTAACTGGACCAAAATTATCCAAAATTAATTACTCAAAGTACAACGGAGGCATGTCGGCATTGGCGAAGGTAATCAATGTGTGTAACCCAACTGTGACTAACGCATTCCGACGACTTCCATCGCGGTCGGGGAGGGTGTTGCCAAAACCCAGGCCTATCCGGTCGAGCGATGCGAAATTTTAAAAATACGTTTATGTAAGATTTTTCTTTGAAAATTGTGCGAATCCGGGCGGCTGAAACGCTTGATGGCAACAACACAATCGATAGAGCAAACGAGCGAAATAAACAAGGTTATACGGTACATACGATTTGCTGAAATCATTACAAAAAAATGGTTATTCAATTAATTATGACGTCATTCAAATTCATATCAATTCTTTAAATCAATTCAAGATAAGAGAACAACAAATCATTTGTAATAAATTGTTTAAAATCACCTTAAAAATAATTTTAATCAAAATAAAACAAATCAACTATTGCGCAATAATCCAATTTGAAATTCAAAAAAAGGCTCATTAAACAATTTTAATCGAAATTGATTGTAAATTATCAAAATAAAACATCTATTCTTATTTTTTAAAACACAAAAAAATATTTCATAACACCATTGATTAATATAATAATAATTATTTAATTAATACATTAGTAAGCAATAGCTTTAAATTTCCACAATTATCATAAGAATTCTTATTATAATACAACCTTGAAGATATTTATAAAATAAAATCTCTCGCTTAACCTGTTCCATCGTATAAAATATCATTTATAAAGTCATTTAGAGACAAACTCTCATACAGTAACGACATTCTATATCAAAAAATTTGAAAAAAAATGGCAACCGATAGCGATAAAGTCAGTATTGTGCAAATATACACGTGTTTAGATACGTTACAGTTATTAATATATATATTATTTTATTTTTACATGTACAGCCAGTACTGTATTCGTACTGGCGAAGCTCTTGCTCGTGGCGGGTAAGAATATGTCTGAATTTAAAAGAAATACCGTACGATATAAAAGCAGTGAGTCTCATCAAGGGCGGCGGGGAACAGCACTGTAACGAATATCGAGATGTAAATCCAATGGAACAAGTGCCGGCGCTCCTTATAGGTAAATTAATTCACAATTTTAATTATAAATATGTATTTTTAATCAACGACTATGATATTCATACATCAATAATTAAATTAATTAAGAATATATGAATTATGAATCGCTCAGTTGTACTATGGGCAAGATTTGGATTAAATAACATTCTCATCCATAACATAAGGCTTATCATGGTCAGATTTTTATTCCCCACTACTGAGTGATGATCTCTTCCAATTGATTTCTCTCATCCAGCTGGTTCCCGCAAGATAAATGATGTAAACAATTCAACGAGTCGATGGAAGGCCGTCATTTTTTCGGCATGTCTCTGCGTTACATAGCACACTGTCATTTCAATCGGGCGATTATTTTGGCATTGTCAGTCACTTGGTTATCCCGTAGATGTTCCGTTCGAAGTATTCAGGCCTTACACGGTAGATCAATATTGGAAATTTACAATGGTTAAATACATTTGATATATGCGATTAGGAGATTGGGGCTTTAAATATATATTTCAATTACCAAAGGCTCTACATCCCTGTTGCGTTCATCGCTCATATTAATTGTTAGAGTTTTGTCATCCCAACTGAATTGTCCTACCAAGTTAAATATGCTCGTTGACTGCCTCTATGATAATCTTTTCGACTAAAATCAGTCTATGAATGGCATCGTAATTTATTATTTTTGTTTCCTATATATTTATTTTTAGACCAAATGCTCGAGATTCAATGTACGAATCTTTTGCCAGCGACGAGACACTCATTCACTGAGCGTATGGACCTTACCAGATTCTCAAATGGTAGTTAAGCCCAAAAGAATCTCGGTCTCACATGTGACGTTGGGGTTCTACTTTTGTGTCCATATCGCGAGGATTCAATCCTTCTCAATATGCGTTATTTTGTGAAGAGTTTTCCCTCTCTTGGCTATTACTAGCATTGGATGTATACCTTCTACCACTATCGGTATCAGATTTTACCCTCCTCACGGTGTCTAAACAAATAGGAGGAGGTTTTTCCTAATATTCGCTCTTATCTATTCGTTGTCGGCAATATTAGAGAGTATATTGTAATTTTAATAAAATTATGTCGATTTAACGTTGATCAGGCTCGTTAATCAATACAAAGTTGAACTTGGTGTGCTTGATGTTACTGATGACACTACATAGACGTTGATTATGTGGCGAATAGGAAAATAAAGATCAAATTAAATCGTAATTCTCATTAATCCTATATTATCTGGCAAATAAATCACTGATGAATATTATCTACTCCCTATTATAGACTAATTTTGCTAATTAATGTGTTTAAATTGTTTATAAAACAATTTCTTAGATTAGTTTTACATAATAACCAGTGTTATGGCTTGTAGGTTATATGCATACTATTTTGATAATGTAAGTTAACCGCGACTGAGCTAAGTTAGTAGTCGGATAGGTGCCCGATGAAAACTATGAATTCAGGGAATTCTTTCTAACACTGACCAGGGAGTATGTAAGTGGAAGAGACCAATTACCTCCGCATGTTTATAAAAATATTTATGTAGGTAGTTTGGGGTGTTGAGATTAATTAATTTTATGCCATCTATCCTTCGTTGAATAAATAATATAAATTTAAATCCAATTGAAATAATATTAAAAATTAACCAGTGTCGTGGTTTAACACTGGGGGGAATATATATATAAAATACTCATTCTCCTTCCATCTTTAGAATCTTTATATGGGTAAATAACACTTTGGAATCCTTTTGTTATACCATCCATCCATCGTAGTTAAATAAATAAATAAATATTAAAATATTGATGTACAATTTCAGATGGACATACACTTGTAGAATCATTATCTATAATGCACTATCTCGAAGAAACGAGACCACAAAGGCCGCTCATGCCTCAAGACTGTCATAAAAGAGCTAAAGTTAGAGAAATTTGTGAGGTATATAATGATTATTATTAATTTACTTGCAGGAGTATCAATATCACGGATAAATATGTTAAAATTTATTATTCGTCTATAGGTGATATCGTCAGGTATTCAACCGTTACAGAATTTGGTCGTGCTTATATACGTAGGCGAAGAAAAGAAAAAGGAATGGGCCCAACATTGGATAACGCGTGGATTCCGCGCCGTAGAAAAGTTGCTGTCGACATCGGCCGGAAAATATTGCGTAGGAGACGAACTAACGTTAGCCGATTGCTGTTTAATTCCACAAGTTTTCAATGCCAGAAGGTAAATGTAATATTTTTACGCATCTCATTCGGAATGTATTTTAATCGAATATTTTTCAGATTCCACGTAGATCTGCGTCCATTCCCAATTATTTTACGTATAGATCGTGAACTAGAAAACCATCCGGCGTTCCGCGCCGCACACCCATCCAGCCAACCTGATTGTCCACCAGAGGCAACGAAATAATTCTATCACGACGGAATAAAATATGTACAAATGCTGCAATAATTACTCGTTTATTAGTTAAAATCATAATTAAGATTTTTTAAACAAAGTCGCTCAATAACAATTGTAACTAAGATTTATTTTATATGAAAAAAATCAATCATTTTGATTGAATCAATAATATTATGATATACATTTTATTATAATAATGTTTTTTTTAAAACAAACATACTTTTGATCCATTAGCTTCTATTATTGCCGATTGCTTTGTAAAATCCGATAAATAGTTTAGTTGAATAGCGTAAACTTTCCGAGATAGAATTTATATTAACCGTTCAACCCTCATACTCTTCAGAAGAACTCTAAATTATTTAGTTATATGTACACAAAAAAAAAAACATAATATAAGGTTTTTATTAATTTTAATATACATAAATATATAAAAAAAAAGGTAGACAATTATAATTTATCTTTTTTCATACAATATGGATGGAATGAATACAATAAAAGATTATATTTAATTATACAAATTGCATCAACGTGTTTTAATAAAATTTTATACAGTAAACACGATGATTACTCGAAAGCAATAAAACAAAATGTTCGTACTTTAATTATAAATTGATATTAAAATTAAAACATGATTCAAAAACTAAAGTACAAAACTAATAATATACACGCATACGTTGAACAATTGAGAAAATTACACAAAACTAAATATAGCAACATTTTAATATAAAATAAAAATACAATATCGCTTTATTTTATAGTATTTTGTAATCAATATACATGTAATTCAATAGAAAAAATTATTATTGATTATTGTCCACATTGTTACGAAACTTTTTTGTCATAACAAATATATTAATCATTTTAATATATGTAGTTATTTTTAAGGTGTGGTTAAATTGTTTATCTATTAATAACAAAGTTATTAAATAGACAAGATTGACGCTTGTCTCTAAATGTTAATTTTAAATAATGTACAAAGTTTCTTTTAAAATTTATGTGCATATTATGTATTTGATATTGTATCATTTAAATTATTGCATATTCTTTTCAATAAACAGAGTATAAAAAAAACATTTTATTCTTTTAAATATTACATCATAATAGATATAAACATTGAAATGTCTTCAATTAATATAACAATGCCTTCCCAAAAAACGTTGAATGCGGGAAAACAATAAATCCGGGAGTCTAAGAATAAATAAATTAAAATTATCACGTATTTTGTAAAAAAATATATATAGTCAGCCCTCCTATTATAGCCCAGGATACAGGACCACGTTATAGAAACCCCAGCTATAGAAGACTAGGCACTCATACAAAATTTGAGGTTAGGTTTTTTAATTGTCTTTTGTAAATTGAAAGAAATCAATACAATAATCATTTTTCTATTTGCATATTTTAAATGATCATGTTCTATTTATATTTTGTTATCAACTAAAGGCATCGTCCTTTATTTCACACGGCAATATATTACATACTACAGAAATTTATAATTTGACCATTGAAAATTTAGATTTTTTTAGAAAACAGCGCTCTAGGAGGGAGCACTATAGAAGGAACTGTCCCCCTCGTTATAGAAAGCCGCAAACACAGAGCGCCATAGGAGGGTTTACTGTAATATGCAATAATCAAGTGAATTAGAAAGCTTATTTCCATCTTATCATGTGAAATCACTGGAGATTTTGATTAAATTATGAAACTATTTTTTTTAGCATTAATTCAATTGCGTATTTTCCCATAGATTTATTTATTAATAAATAACAGATAAATGATATTCAGTCTCTCAGTTAAAGCTATAACTTTCTTCATGAGTGACATTATATTTTCAAGTGAAAAGAAATACCATTTGAAATGTGAATAAAAGTCAGTAGATGGAGCATTATGAGAAATTAACGAACGTCATAATCCGGGTAAAATGTATGACAAGATCATAATTTTAAAACGATAGATGGGGTGTCACTGAATACGAATTTAACAATTGCTATAAATAAATAAACATATTACGATATCGATATAAAAATTTATTGTGTATGCATAATATTAATATTTATTCAAAACGATACAATATTTATTTTACCACGCTCATGTGCTATGTATTAGTTTTAGCCTAAAGTATGATACACAAGTGACATTCGAACTGCTTTATTACATTGATAATTTATTTATAAAATGAGTATATGCTTTTTTCACCCATTCTATATATTTATATTTTAACAATGTTTTAATTTTAATATTATGAAACTAATATTGATATCAATGCTATGCCTTTATATTATTATTAATGTGTGGTATTCGTTGAAATTTCAATTGAATCGAATTTATTTTCGTTTCGAACAAAAAGAGGGGGGGTTGCTCCGCGAGCGCGGCTGACGGCGGCTGCGTGTTCGCGAGCGCGTATCGATTTGACGGTAGTGTGCTCGCGGGCGCGCGCTTCGGCGGCGGCTGAGCAGCGGCGCCATGGAGCGCGCGCGGGCCGGGCCGCAGCGGCCCGTGGCCATGCGCCTGTTCGCGGCCTGGGAGGGAGACCGCTCGCCGGCCAACTGCGACCCCAGGTAGGCCTCCGCCCTCGGCCGCGCCTCCCGGCTCGACCACCCCTCCCGGCAGCGTCCACCCGGCCGATACATCGTCGTTCCCAACTGTCACAACTGTCCAATCTCTCGAATCTGACAGCAGCTTCGTTTCGTTGTGATTCATTTTTTTTTATTCAAAAAATCACGTTTGATTCTGTTGTTATTCCGTCAAACTGGTGGTTTTGTGTTGACATATTTATATTGATGCGATACAGATTCGTTAATGTCAAAAGGGTTTAAATTTTTTGACATTTTCATTACGTATTTATTACATCACGTCGTTATTGATATGTTAATTTCGAACGAAACGGAATAATTTGTATTTTTTAATCGACAAAAATACTTCGCCCGATAACAACAATTATAGCTCCTGCTTGTAAACATTTTTTTTTGCGAGTTCGAATAATGCCGAAATATTGTTGGATCCGTATTTTATTATTGTTGACCCTGATATCTTCGCATAATATTTGATCTATTTTTTGTAACGCCTCGTTATATATAAATATAATAAAATGTTTATATATTTAATATTGACTATTTGTTATTTGTTATCCACACATATATTTTTTCATATATAAGAGCAAAATAAATCGGTAATAATCGCGTTGTGATGATTCACACGATTCATCATGTCTTTTGTTGAATCACAATACTAATTTTATGCGTTTCTCATGTTTTGAATAATTTCATACAATGCACATAATGTCGACGAATAATGTGAATATCGCTAATATTTCGTTTATCCTATATATCTTTTCACATTATCGTTATTATCGAAAAAACCGCAATTATATGCTTCGTGCGCTTTTCCTCCGCAAATGAAAAGCAAGCGAGGAAATGAAAACCGCAACTTAGCATTAAAAAATGATTATCTTGTCAAAAAAAAAATAACATGCAACGTTGACAGGTGAATTTCGTTAAAATCTCGCTTATCGCACACATTTTAATTCCGCGCATTGTTTACATTTCGCGACGAAGAAGAAGCGTTACGATTACTTAGCAATTAGCGAGACAATGGCCGTATTTTTAGTTCTTTCGCGTTATCACAGTTCTATTATCGTAATCCGTCAGAAGTGTGTTGTGACGTTTATTGTAGTTTTATTTGCATAAGAGCGAGTTAATCTCGTGATTCATAAACGAGATTAGGTTTTAGTGTATCATATGTTGCATTTGCGTTAAAAACGTCCGGTCCATATTGAAATTTGTTTACACGATGATTATCTTGAATTTAATCGCTCAATTTAGAGTCAAATTAATAAACTTCCGTACGAATTTAGATAATTTCCGATCTGTCTGATATTAATTTCGTATAATGCGATTTTTTTTTGTATATATAATCGTGTTTAATAAATCAATTTCATGAATAGTATCGTTGAAGATCTATTAAAACAAAAAAAAAATACACATATAATTCTGTATCGTATACAATATTATGTCTGAATATGATGCTGCATAAAAAAGTAGTAAAATCATTCGAGAGCCGAAACACCGAGTGTTTAGATTTTTTTTTTAATCGACGAATATACTTAACACTCAGAGACCCGGTCCCGCGTTAGTGCGGAATTTTTCGTAAACGGTAAACACCCGATCCCGCAC
>JAGXCT010031080.1:0-11782 GCA_022495035.1 Philopotamus ludificatus
ACCCCCCTATAACGTGGAACCTATCTGGACGTTATATGAGGGTTTACTGTACAAAGAAGAACCATGCTGACAAACTGGTGTTACTTTGGACTTTCAAAGACCAACGTCAGGTTCTACATGACCCTCTCAGGCCCGTCCTAACATACGGATCTGAATGTTGGCTTTGACAAAACAAGATGAACTGGATATCCTGGAGAGAAGAATATTTGGAGCCGTATTCAACGATGGGGAATGACGAATCCGAAGCAGCGAGGAGCTCTACCGACTATACAACGATATACTGGTCATAGCTATCGTCAGAATGGCCAGATTACGATGAGTCGGTCACATGTCAAGGATGCGGGACAGTCAGCCATTGAAAAGGTTTATGGTTAACAAGCCTTCCTGTCCCCTGAGGAAAAAAAGACCTAGGCTGAGGTGGTTGGACTGTTGGCGGCAGACAGAAATGACAAGGGTGGTTGATGAGGCCAGGACTCTACAATAGGGCTGTTGCGCCTATGATATAATTTTTTATGGGATGTTTAAAAAAAAACAGCAATATTGGTAATGGTCATCCCGGTGTGACAACTGTCAATTTACTGTACACTTGCTGGAAGCAGTAACACAGAAGAAAAGGAATTACTATATAAAGTTGAGATGATTCTTTGGTCCTATGACCCCTTATGGGTGGGTTTTGGTTCTGGTTCTTTCAGTCGAAGCTTCTTTTGTTTACTTTAGGATTTTCTGCATTACGCATCACAGCTACTATGGTGGAGCCTGTGGTGATCTTCACTTTGTCACTCTAGTGGGTGGGCCCCTTTCTCTGCGTCCTTGTACGTTTCCAAACGTGATGAACTTCTCCAGGGTATCGTTTCTTCTAGTGAGATGTTCAAAGTATCGAAGAATCCTTTTGAGACATGTGGTAGAAAATCTGTCCCCCTTAACGTTCCCCATTTCTTTTAAGACAGACACATTTGTGGGTTTAGTGGTCTATAGTATTCTCAGCAGATGTCACCGGCACCGCATTTTAAAGGCGTCAATTTTCTTTTTCATGACCTATGGGAATGTCATAAAACCCATAAGTTTCATTAGAAAAATCGAGTTTTAACTACGTATTTGAATTTTTAGATTTATTCGCTTTATTTAATGGGTTATTTTTGTACGAAATTCAACAATTTGATCAAACTTACATAAAAATCAAGTATTTTAAAAGATTAAGATAAGTTTTATCTTATCAGACAATTGATTGAAATAAATAATCACAAAAAATATGGTGTTAATCCCCAATTTATTACGAACGAGTACAAAATATTAGGAGACTTAAACAGTCGAATGCACATAAATTGCGTTTGGAAGAAAAATGAGATGTTTAGGAATGATTGATGCAGAGTAGCCTGCCTGCCCTTTGAACACTACAGCAGAATTCCAAAAATCCGCCAGCGCCGTTGCCATTATATAACTTTTTCACATTTATATTTCAACCAAAAAACCGCCTAATCTCAATTTTTTTTATAAAAAAACATAAAACACATTATTTGAAACTACACACGCATTTAGAATTATATTTTGTACTATACGTATTAATATTTAGAATACATAAAGAAACGGACATGACTATTAAGTTTAATTGCTTCGTTGGTTTCCGTTTCTTAATCGTAATCACTATAAATAATAAATTATGCTTAAAATCCCATCAAATACAATACAATCAATTTTGAGTATTAAAAATAATGGTTGAATTAAAAGATGTAAAGTATATATATAAGATTAATGGAACTCTACCGTAATTACATATTCTCTATAAGTATAAAAAAATATTTATAAACTTTCTGATTATTTATCACAGGCGAACCTAGTTGTTTTATGATACAGAGAAGATATGGATAAGTGAATTGTATCGTTTTTATAAAATATATGCTTTTTAATTATCTAGATTTCACACTCGTAGTTTCTTTGGAAAAAGGTTCGTCTGCGACATCAATAAAATTTGACATCAAATCACACACTTTCATATCTTGAGGTAAAGTTAGTTCACAAAATTTCATAGAAAAAATCCTTATTATAATTCATCTTTATCCAAATCGATATCGGACAGGTCGATATCATCTTCTTGAGGTAATTCGCCGTCTTTGCCGTCCCAGGGTTCGCTGCTGTATACCTTTGGCATTTCCGCACCTTTTACCGGCGCCGTCTGTCCTCTTCCGAAAGACAAATCTCTGAAACAAAATGATTTAAACGTTAATATAATAAAAAATCTTAATTGTAAAAAACGGCCTAAAAATATATATCACCTCAAAAATTCATTGATTCCTTGCTCGGAGAATGATCCTCTGAGTAACGAGTACTTTAATTTTTTGACGTTGACCACGGCCATCGCTGGATAACCGAATCCTCCTATTTCCAACGCTTCTTCAATACCTGGTTGAGCACCTCCTTCAGACCAAACCCATCTATAATACAAAATAATGCAATTAATATACAACTAATTTAAACATCACGGGGGATACGTTCCGGATATAAACACAATAAGCAAAATTTCAAAAACAAACGTTGCTCGAAAACAACCGAGTCACCTAAAGGGGGTTTACGTTAGACCCCAAGCATTTCAAATCAAGATATTGATGAATTCTTCAACACAATTTGGTCGATATTTTGAATTTTTCAACTAATCAATATGATATTTTATGAAAAATAAAAACAATAATATTTGCTTGTTGGCATGGTCGCGATGTTTTTTCTCACTTGCATCCGGTACGATGTGCCAAGTGTGAGTGAAACGTATACTAGTGAAACATGCTCTTCGTCGGTAGTCGGCGGGAACATGATCGTCGGTAATCAGCGGGACATCGCCGAGTTTCAGTGTCATTTACGTAATATTGTAGAAAAATTCAAAATATCGACCAAATTATGAAACAATCATGATCAACTATTTTTATTCTTAGAATAATCAATTTTTAAAAAAATGTCAAGAACTTGAAATGCTTGGGGTCTATTTTCCATTACAAATTCCCCCAAGGAATTAGTTTTTCGGGCACTGGCAATCCTTTTTGTGCAATGTTTATTCAATGATTTCAGCATATATCCGAGAATTCAGATGGAGGTCATTTGTGTAAGTAAATAGCACGTTTTTTTGAATACATTTATAATTGAGGGCGTGTGAGGCATAGCATGAAATTCTAACCCTTTAGATGTGGAGTGTTGCTCATTCACGAGGGTCTACAATCTGGCGTGATTGACATTCATAAGCATGATTTTTACTTGTGTTTACAAATAAGCTAAAGAGAATTAAGTGTTGGTTCTTTCTTTAAAGATCAGTTCAGAAACATTGCTAACAATAAATTAACAACCAATCACAGGAAAATGAAAGAATGCTATCAAACATGTCACTATAGTTTTACAGACAAATCGTGAGGGCCACGCGACTTGCACACAGTAGCGATCGTATCCGTGTGCCGACAAAGAGGCACGTCAGGGCTGGGAAAAATATTATGAGTAATTTATTTGAAATTAAAATGTAGTATTATAATTAGCGATTATATTTAATGCTTATTTGGGATTTTTATTATTTTAGAAAACGGCCCTGTTCTCATTCTGACTTGAGTATGCACACAAATGTGGGTTATCTATTATGTATTATCGATTTATTATTTCGAAAATATAAGGAATCTAGTTAATTTCTTCAATGGAAAAATATATCCCTGATCACACTTTTGCATAGTTTTCTGATAGGAAAATCTTCGCCAAAAAAAAAATTGATAAAAAAAAACAGAGCTGAGTACAGATGCAAATTGTCTATTATTTTCAAAAATATTTGAACTTACCCCCACATCTTCTGCTTATATTTTTCACCCATAGCTTTCAAGATGCTCAAATATGCGTTACGGCACGATGCATCACAATCGAGAATGTGAGGCAGGACCGATACGACACACAACGGTTTATCTGCGCATGCGTCTTTAACTGATTTTTCGCTTACAATCTAATAATAAAAAATGCATATAATTTAAAATAACATAATATTAATCAGAATTGTATTTATTTGAAAATACCTGTATTAATTCGGGTGCTGGCAAATTTTGCACGACTTTATCCAACGCCCAATTGACGATATCACTTGCGGTTCTTCCGCCTTCATAATCTGAAACGGAATCGGAATCCTTTTTACCGGACGCGAACATTTTAATAGTAGGATAACCATTCACGCCGTATTGACTAGCTTTAAGTTGATTTTGGGTAGCATCCAAAGCTCCCAATTTTACCTAAAATATTTAATAATTTTTTATTATTTAAATTAATAAAACTATGTATAAATAAATCAACATACTTTTCCTTTAAGTTCGGTAGCGGCCTTTGCCCAATGGGGTTCCAAATTTTTGCAATGTCCACACCAAGGTGCATAGAATTCGATAAGCCACAAATCCTCGCTTTGCATCACAAGTTTATCGAAGTTGGAATCTGTCAACTCTATGACGTCATTGGAATCACTCTAAAAATAAAAATAAAATAATTATTATAAAAATAACGATATACAGTGGCGCATGGGGCCTCATTCATTTTAGGGGGCCTCAAAATTAAGTTCTCAAAACTTTTTTTTAAACAAAAAATTAATAAGTTTTCCTAATCATATTACAAATTATATGCATCGACTATTCCGCAGACCGTTATCCATGGATTCAGGCGCGTAGCTACATTAAGGGACAACGATGCAAGGCTTCGGGGCCTATGGGCCTCAAGTATTTACTATCTAGAAGCTAATAAAAAAGTAGAAAGAGGAGAAACAAATAAATTAAAAACTTTAATCATTTTTCGTTTTACATAAATTGATTTGAAATTAATTATGTATCCAAAACTTTGCAAATTGAATTGAAAAAATGTGCACATAGAATGCACATTGTAGGGTGTAGGGATAGTGAAAATATTTTGAGGGGGGGCCTCAGGATTTAATTGCGCCCGGGGGACCTCTTAAATGCTAAATCCGCCATTGACGATATATACCTTATCTCCACCACCGGACGATTTTCCACCGAATTGAGCATTGATTTTGGATTTCGCTGCTTTGAGACAGCCGTCCGCCATTTCGGTAGCAGTACGCACTCCGTTGTATGTTTCTGGATTGTTTTTATCGGCGCCGAATATTTTAATAGTCGGAAAACCGGACACTCCATAATCGCGAGCAAGCGATTGATGTTCATCAGCATTTACCGCACCGACTTTGATAACGCCCTATAAATAATATAATAATTAGCATTTATTTATATAGATATAAAATTAAAACCGTCAAATGATTACAGTACCTTTACTCCTTTAGCCAATTTTGTATATTCGGGCACGAGCTGTTTACAATGTCCGCACCATGGTGCATAAAATTCAATAATCCAGATGGCATCGCTCTGTTTGACTAGCCTATCGAAATTGGCCGGTGTTAAATCCACTACATCACCGCTTGACGGATATAGACCAAAAACACTATGTACGCATATTAATATGCCTAAAAAACACATTATCATTAATAATTATTTTATAAATGTGTAAAACAAGATAAAATTAGATTCTATCTGGAAATCTCAATTTATTGATTTAGAGTTATCCTTAGCAACGAAAGGAGGATATCTGCTTCAGTCATTGTTAGGGTAAAAATCGAAAGGGTATTAACCCTTTATTCGCCTACGCTTATTGCACTGGATAGTGGCTCTATCAATGACAATATATTGTTTTATTGAACTATAATGTATGAGTCAAACCTAGCAGCGCCGAGAAGGACGACATGATGAGAGGGAACCGCTGCAGCTAATGCGGTCGAAGTGTCAAGTTGTGACAAGCAGCCGGCACCGGCTGAGTTGGGCTCTCGCGATTGGTCCAGCGCTGCAACGCCGCTAGATAACCTGCTCGCCAGTATAAAAAATAAATATTCTGATTAAAAACTCGCGAAAATGTTATTTTGCAATAATATTAATATAATATATTATACAAAATAATTTATAAATAGGGATAATAATAAATATATCTGTCGCGTACTATGGTGGATAATAAAGCTACAACAATGACTCTGTAGATGACTCTATCCTTAAATTTCGATGGATGGAAGAATGGAGTGAGAGTGGAATGGACGCGAACAACGCATTTCCCGACCCTACTGCGGAGCCGAGCGGTTTGAGTCTCCCGCGCAAAATGTGGGTAACTCTAAACCGTGCCCGTACAGGTCACGGCAGGACAGCGGAAACCCTCTACAAATGGGGGTACGCAGAAAGTCCCACATGTGAGTGCGGAACGATCCAGTCCACCAAGCACGTAGTGGAGGAGTGTCAATTTCACTCCTTCCCTGGTGGCCTAACCGCGTTAAATACCCTTAGCCCGAATGCGCTACAATGCCTGGCGTCTGCGCCGCTATAGGCCTCCCGCACGTGAACATGACCATCATCCAACTTGACCAACGCATCATTACACCCCGATATCCTGCAATCCCACCAACAATCCCACCAATAACCTCTTAATTACTCTTAATTACTATTTTTTATTACTATTTTTATTATTGTTATTGTAGATTATTGTTATTAATAATGATAATTATGTTAATTATGTAATGATGTTAATTATAATGTTATTAATAATGTTAACGATTGTTGTGTCTATATGCACTTATGTATTCTGTACTCATACGACAAACAAACATAATTTCAATTAATATGTACAATTTATAAATGTGTTTATGTTATAAGAAACTCGGACGAAATTATATAAACCAAGAGTAAAATGGGCGGAGCCTAATCCACTCGCACACTTTTGACGCAACCCTCTTCCCAAATATTGTATGAGTGCCTTTGGTTTCTATAACGTAGTCCCGATTTCTTTGTTATAGGAGGGCTGTAAATTATTAGGAGATAGGATTGCTGAAACCTCTCTCTACAAGCGATTAGTCCGGATAAAAACAACTAAATGTAATCGATTACTGATTGTGCTAAGTAATAAATTAATAAAAAAAATTACTTCAATGATAGAGGATATAAATCAGGAGTGAGCAACCTTTTTTTACAACGGGCCAGCTACAAATTTAAAAATGTTGTGCGGACCGCATGTAAGAAACTTATGATAATACGAACACTGAGTGATGAACTCAAATTTACTCTATATTAACAAAATAAACTAGTATAAAAAAAAATACAGAAATAAAACACACATTAATAGAAATACTATTACAAAACGGCGATAGATATATGTGGAAAAATATTATCTTGATCAATATCTTGACAAAAAAATGATTATATATTTTTGTGGGTTCTGCCCTTTTAACCGATCCGCCATAGTGGCTCGAAATCAACCGCGTCGTCTGAAGGGGTCTATTTATAAGGAAAAATAGACCCCAAGCATTTCAAGTCAAGATATTGATGAAATCTCCATCAATAGCTTGACTTATTTTTTTTAAATGGAATATTCTAAGAATAAATATGGTTATTCATGATAAGCGTCATATTTTGGTCGATGTTTTGGATTTTTCAACTTATCAATATGACGCATAAATGATACCTACACCCGACAATGTCCCGCACACACTGAGAACACGCCACCGATAGACCGACCTGCCAAATACTCGTAGTACATGTCACTGGTATATGTTTTACTCGCACTTGGCATATCATTACAGATGCGAGCGAGAAAAAACACTGATACAGAAGCGAATATTGTTGTCTTCATTTTTATCGGAATTGCGGACAATAAAGCCAATGATTATTTATAATATATATTTTTTAGACTTTTTAAACAAATATAAATAGTTTGTAATATGTAGGATTCATATTAAAAGAATTAATCGAGAAAAATCCAAAACTAAGAGTCCTAAATAGACTCCATCGGCAATACTAGGTTAATGACAGCATAATTAAGCATTGCTTCTTTGCCATTAATTGGTATATATTTGAAGTATATAGGAAACAACAACTCGCATCAGCTTTCTAATTTTACATCATTTAATCTCGATTAATGATGTCAAATGTAAAATCTTTGAAGGGCCTCATCTCTGATATAAATGATAGATAATTGATTGTTTACCGTCATGCTTTATAATATTTTAGTACAAGTTATTTCTTGGTAATTTCTTTGTTAGATTTGTCGCGTATTTTCCATCAGCCAGAACATAAATACATAAGAGAACCGAAATTATATTTATAAAAATATTTACATAAAAAAATAAGATATCGACTTTCGATTACATTCAATTTTAAGATAATGTTGTATTTTATTTTAATAAATTACTAATTTAAATTTGAAACTTTTCCCTCTAGGCGCTATTAATTTTCCTGTGTCTGTGTGCGCCGCACAAACTGGCGATATGAACGGAGCCCCCCTGTACATGGGTGTCTAAATATAGCGTACTGGTCTTGGTATTGTAGATGTTGTCGAATAAAAAAAAGATTATAGACGGCCTGAAGTTTTATGGCCGGGATTGCAGCTGATTATGTATATTATTTCATGGCGTCCAAATCCAATTTGGAATTAACATTAGCAGATAGCTATTTATGATTCACGAGTGTCGTTTTCAATTTCCAGCCTTCATGCAAATAGGCCGTGGATTCGGTCCCCAGCAGCTCATTACCATTGCTCGAGCAGGACCGAGAAAAAGTCGTTTGATATGCAAAAGAAACAATTATTGGATTCTATCGGCGTTCTATCGCTCAAAGTGCTTCAATCTCGTTGGCACTTTCTTGGGTGTTAACCTCGTTATACGTCTTCACTATGTCGTTACCTCGTAACTCGATCCGTCCCACAAACAACCGTCCTGATTGGCCGCTTTCTTTTAAACATGGAAACGAACACATAATTTTCTTTTGATTTTATTAAAAAAATATTTAATAAATCAATTTTACTTTTAATTAAAAACCCACCTGTTTTTTTTTAATAAATATTACAGGAACCCAGAAGAAATGGTAAAGCATGCCTGTAAGTTTGTTTTGGTTAGAACAATTGTTTAGCATTATTTATGAGTAATACAATTAATATTAATCAGTATTATGGCTTGTAGGTAACATGGATATTATTTCGATAATGTTAATTTAATCGCGACTGAGCTAAGTTAATAGCCGAATAGGTGCCTAACGAAAACTATGAATTCAGGGATTCTTTCTTGGGAGCAATTATTTTTAACAATAGCCAATAACCTATTACCTCCGAATGATTTTTTTAAATATTTATGTACGTTGTTTGCCATCTATCCTTTGTTGAACAAATAATATAAACTTTTATCCTACTGAAATAATATTAAAATTAACCAGTGTCGTGGTTTGACACTGCGTGAGAGACTCATTCCCCTCCAATCTTAAGAATCTTTGTCGAATCTTTATATGGGTGAATGATGCTCTAGAATCTTTCTGTTATGCTATCTATCTATCTAAAATAAATAATTATTATTGTAAAGGGTAAAAAGTGGAAACCAGATTTTGAAAGTGCTTGAAAGTCATCAAACCCACTAAAGCTATTAAATACATTTTTGCTGACAGATCGTAGATGTCAATTTTGGTTTCAAAGGTTCAAATTAGGAAATATAAACTTAATAGATGCACCTGAATTTGGACGACCTTCAAAACTTAAAGATGACCTATTAAGATCCCTGACCGAGTCGGATCCTCGAGGATTAGCCATCGTGGAATTCTCCTAGGTCCTCTGTACAGTCAAATTTGCAACGCATCGGTAAAACAAATATAATGGGAATTTGGAAACCGTACGTGCTATCCGAATATAATAACAAAGAGGGGAAACTCACATACCATTCTGTGATAACAGATTCTAGACAAAGAATTCGACCCTCATTGAATCAAATTGTAACTTGAAGAAAGGATCGTTTACGATAACATAAGTCGAAAAATGCATTGCCTTTCTTCGAATCAAAATCCCCTTGCGACCCCTAAGCCTGGTTTGACACTCCGAAAAGTACTTTTGTGCATTTGGTGGGATGTAAGAGGAATAATTTGTTACAAATTATTAAAATCAGGTAAATCAATCGAAGGAGAATATAAAAATAAACTATTAATTCTTCACCACGATAAATGCACCCTCATAAAGCAAGGATGAAACAAGAAAAAAATCGGGAGTAAAACTGAAAGGTTCTGCCGTACTCTGAATATTGTCCAGACCTTGCTCCTTCCGATTACTTTATTTTCAGCTCCATGGAGCACACCTTTAGAGAAAAACGTTTTTTGAATATAACTGAAGTCGAAAACCAGTAAGTCAGTAAGTTTTTTTCAAAATAGTAATTGAAACTGCAAGGTATTTGAGAATCAGTTTCTAACAATAATGGAAATTATGTTTTAAAATAATTTACATTTATAAAAAAATGCACGATTTCTTTCGGATCCCTTTAAAATATAAAAAAAACCTTTTTTTTATTTGTTTTTAATTCCAATTATAACGATCTGTATCCTAAGCTCCATATTTTAATTATGAATTGTAAATTTTCACGGTGCCTAGCAGTTGACTACCTCTGACAAAATTTTACCAAGTAGAAAACAAGATTATTTTGCATTCGAAGTATAAATGGCAAAACTTCGGCTTATTGGGGAAAATTATTCTATAAATATTCATAAAACAAATCACAGCTTTCCCGGAGCATTCGATGGAAATAACTTTAAATAAATATAAAAAAAAAATATTTAAACAAAAACGTTTTACGTGCGTAATTTCGGGCACGATTTTCATTTACGTTTTCTGAAATGAAAATTTACCGAGCATTAAAATTGTGTCGCCAGGGTTAAATATGTGCATACATTTGCGGGTCCATTTTACTTTTCGCGTCATTTAAAATAATCATATTAGAGCGTTGAAAATTCTTATCGTTGTTGATACAAAATGAGAAAAATGGACCGTTTATGCTAATTAACCCCTTTCGTGCCGTATTCCGCGAAAGCCGGCAGCGTTTGTAAAAAGGATTTACATTTGGAATTGCGCCCTATTAATAAACGGCTCCCATTCTACTCTGTATGGTGATTTCCGCTTAGGTCCAGGGATGAACGGAATTTATGGTCTAATCCCCTTTTCGCCCATAAAAAAACGACACCTGTTGTTGAAACGAATTACACCACTGATCCTCTGACACACATATATTGTTTGCGAAATAAAATTATATTAACCTAGCCGCGTCTATTTGGGAGTCCAAGTTTTTCATTTTTCTTGAATAACTCTTTTAATCATCCTATATGTCACAAACTTTTTGTATTTGTCAAAAAGTCTAAAGAATAAATATTATAAAAAATCATTATCCTTATGTAAAACAATATTTAAATAAACAAACATCTATTCGCTCCGTAGCGGATGCGAGCGAAAAAACACATCGCGCATGTGCAAGTGCGAGTGAAACCGTGAGCACGCGTCAGTGGGAGGCGAACTCCGCAGCGCGTGCGGAGCGCTCGAAAACAACGGCTCTGGACGATGGGGTATATTCTGTATTGTGAATGTACGAAATGAATGTATGAAAATAGACCCCAAACATTTCAAGTCAAGAATTGACAAATTCTTCGACAATACCTTGACAATTAAAAAAAAATGGATTATTCTATGAATGAAAATAGTTAATCATGATATATATTAGTAGAAAAGTCCAAAATATTGATCTAATATTTAATTTTTCTACTAATTAATGCGATGCGGAGGTTAGGTTAGGTATTAACCCGGATAGGTTTCCCCGACGGCACAGCACGATATTTTTTTCTCTCGCACTTGCATATGTGCGATGTTTTTTCTCGCTCATATTCGGTATGGAACGATAAAAACATCGCACCCGTGCCATTGTAAAACAATATTGTTGTTTTTATTTTTTTTC